>SMOI01000189.1:0-65176 GCA_008000375.1 Poteriospumella lacustris
CAGCAACAGGTCATCGAGGCCGCCTACGCCGATCTGCAAGTGCAACACGCCGAGACCGCGCAACAGCTGCACACGACGCAGATCGCCGCCCGCGATCTCCAAGCGACGTTGACGGCGGTGCAAGCGGCGTACGACATGATCACGCGCGAGGAAATGCCCGCGCTGCATCTCGCCCACGCGACGCTGACGGAGCAAGTGACGTTCTACGAACAGGAACAGCGACGGTGGCAGACCGAGTCGGAGCATCAACGGGCGCAGCTGTTGCAGGTGCAGCAGCAGTGGCAGGCGCTGCAACGCGAACAGGCGACGTGGCAAGCGCAAGCCCACGCCGCGCGAACGTGGGAAACCCGCGCGACGGAGGCCGAAGACACGTTGAAGAAACTGGAATCGAAGAAGAAGAAAGACCTGGAAGCGTTGAAGAAGCACAACGAGAAGATCAACGCGCTGCAACAGGAAGTGCACAGCCTGCGCGAGCAGCTGCAACAGTCACAGCCGCCGCCGCCGCCGCATGAGGCAACCGCGACGGCTGCCACCGCTGACGCTACTGCTACAGCGGCGGCAGCGGCGACGGCTGCGCGTGGCGGTGACGACCACGACGAAGAACGCGCGCAATGGGCCGCGCAGCGGCAGCAATGGCAAGACGAACTGGCGCGGTTCAAAGACGACTACGCCGCCAAATGCGACGCCTTCGAGGCCCTCGAACGGCAACACGCGCAGCTGGAAGAAGACTTCATCCGCGCGCGGGGAGAGATCGAGGCCGGCCAACAGGAAGTGCAGTTCCTCGAGAGCGACGTCGCCCGGTTGAAAGCGCAGCTCGAAGAACAAGCGCCATCGTCGGCGGCGGCGGCGGCGGACCAAGCTGCCGCTGCCGCTGCGACCGCTGCCGCTGCGACTGCCGCGTCGGCGACGGCGCTGCGCTTGCTGCAGAGTCAATTGCACGAGGCCCAAGCCGCGATGCAGCAGCTGCAAGAGACCCACGCGCACCACCTCGAGGAACAACAGCAACGCGCGCAGTCGATGATCGCCGATTTGCACAAACAGCTGTCGCATTGGAAGCGAGAGAACGCGCGGCTGGTGGAGGAGGTGCACCGCAACGAGGTCGCGCTGCAGCAGTATCAACAGCAACAAGCGTCGTGGATGGAGGCGGCGGATCGATCGGCGACGGCGGCGATGAGGATGGGGATGGGACATACGCCGGACGATCTGCTGGAGGCGGGCGGCTTCGGGGCGCATCATAAGCAGAGCGCCAATGCCGCCGCTGGTGGTGGTGGTGGCGGTGGCGGTGGCGGTGGTGGTAGTGGTGCGTCGATGTCGTCGGCGCATATGCAGGCGATGGAGGCGAAGACGTTGGTCGACGTGCACAACGGCACGACGTTGTTGGTCCTGGCCGACGACAAAAAGGACCTGGCGGGCCTGCATCCCTGGCTGGTACAGGGCTGGGCCCTGCTCCGGCAACGCAGCGCGCCGTACCCGTGGCTCCTGCGGCTGCTGGGCGATCGACCGCCGCGCTGGTCGACGACGGCGCAAGTCGCCTTCGTCTACGGCGTCTGTCTGCAGTTGTACGTGTTCTACCTGCGGGCGGTGTGTCGTGTGTAGTGTTAGCGTAGCGCCTCGTTGAGTGGTCGTTTGTAGTTACGGAAGACGGTAGAACGGTAGAACCGGTAGACGGTAGACGGTGGGTCGCACGGTCGCCGCTCTCTCGTAATCAATCTTTACACAGCACAAACAAACTCTTTAGCCTACCCCCCGCCCCCGCCGCGTGTTCTATCGCAGAGAGACCCGCTGGTCGTCCGCAATGTCTTGGATCTGCAACGGCAGCGCCGCTTCGGCGGCTTTGCGGGTGAGCGATTCGTGTAGCGGTGGCTGTGACGGTGGCTGTGACGGTGGCGGTGGCGGTGACCCTGTTGCGTCAGCGGCGGGCTGTTTTTGATCGAGAAAACGTTGATACACCGACTCGAAGAACGACCGGTCCGACGCGGTCGTCGACGGACGTGTCTCTTGAAACGCTCGCCACAGATGAGGCGGTGCGATGGTCACGGGGCCGCCACCGCCACCGCCACCGCCACCGCCGCCAACGCCACCGCCGCCGGTTGACAGACCGTCGCCCGCCGCCAACCGCTCGTGCACCGCCAGCAAATAGGCCGTGTCGACGATGGCTTTCAAGTCGGCGGGGGTAAACAACCGCACGGCCTCGGTCTGCGCAATGCGCTGCAGCACCGTCTGCATCGCGGGGTCCTCGTCGGCGGTGGCGGCTGCCGCGTTGACGGCGAGCAGCTGCTTCCGCAGAATGTCGACGACGTCGGCGGAGGACGGGTAGCCGATGTAAACGTGCTTCTCGACGCGCCCGGGGCGTAGCAACGCGGGATCGATCAAATTGGGTCGCGAGGAGGCCACGAGAATGAAAATAGGACACGGGGCGGCAGCAGCTGCGGTGGGTCGGGTGGCGGCCCCGTCGCGGTGGGCAGCTGACGACGACGGCGACCGGTGGTCGGAGTCGTACGCGTCGTAGTCTTTCATCCTCAGCGGCGACGTGTACGTGCCCTCCTCGTCCTCGTCCTCGTCGTCCTCGTTCTCTCGGTCCCTGTCGCGTTCTCCGTCGACGGTGGCGGCGCTGGCCATGACTCGTCGCCGGTGTGACGCCGCCGTACCGTCGCCTGCTCTCGCCTCTTCGTCGCCGTCGCCGTCGCCGTCGTCATTGTCGGCCCCGGCGTCGCCATGTCGCGTGCCCTCGACGCCATCGATGAACGTCAGCAACTGGTTGACGATGCGGTCGGTGACGCCGGTGTTGTCCTTGCCACGTCGCGGCGCCAACGCTTCGAATTCGTCGAAGAACAACAACGCGGGCTTCTTCAACGCCTGTGCCCGTTGGAACAGGGCACGCACCGCTTTCTCACTGGCGCCGATGTATTTGTCGAGCAGTTGGGGCCCACGGACCGAGAAGAAACCCTGTCCGAACTGCTGGCCCAGCGCCTGCGCGAGGAACGTTTTCCCGATGCCCGGTGGCCCAAAGAGCATCAACGCGCGGGGCAACGTGATCGGGCTCCGCGCGTAGAGCCGATGGTACGTCAACGGGAACCGCAACGTGCGTTGGAGCACGTGCTTGACGTCGTGATAGCCACCGATGCGATCCATCAGACGGTGACGACGCTGCAGCGTGTCCAGCGGTTGCACCTGTTGCGACGGCGACTGCTGCGACGCGGCAGCGGCGGAGGAAGAGGAAGAGGCCGATGAGGTGGCCAGTGGCACATACGTTTGCATCACCGCGACGAGGTCGTCCCACCGGCGAGACGCGGCGGCGGTGGCGGCGGCGGAGGGAGAAGAGGCCGCTGAACGACCAGCGGTGGCCGCGGTAGAGGCGGCGGTGGTGGCGGCGGTAAACCGCGACCACAGCTCCGTCTTGGACATCGGCGATGTCGCGTGACGCTGCTGCAGTTGTTGCGCCGTAAACAGCTCCGCGACTTTCACCAAATCGCGTACGACGTAGCCCTCGCTCTGACGGATGAACCACTTTCGATGCTGCCGATGCTCGCGGACCGTCGCCGTCTCTGTCTCCGTCTCTGTCTCCGTTGCCGTCACCCGGCGCCACAGACGCTGCCAGATCTTCCACCGTTGATCGCCGTGTAGATACGGCATGGGCACCACCCGGTCCACCACCACCACCGCCGCCGCCGCCGCCGCCGCCGCCCCCGCCGCCGCCGCCGCTGCCACGGAGGCGCCGTTTGCGTGTGGCCAGAGCGACGAGTCACAGGTCTCCGTCAGCGATTCGGTGACCAGCAACGTCACCACACGTCCCGCCAGAGCCACCGCAGCTACTTCCTCGCGCCAGAAGCACTCGTCCGCTGCGGTGGAGGAGGAGGAGGAGGAAACGGCCGCGTTCTGATGATACTCCGCGGCCAGCGCTTGTGCCTTCTCGTGTTGCCGTCGGTTCTGCGCCTTTGTCTCGCCGAGCAGCCGCTGCAGATGGAGCATCAAGAGCAACCGACGCTCGTCGCGTGTCGCGGCATCGTCGGCGAACGGTTGGCCGAGCACGTGGGCGTCCTCCACCACCACGAGCGATGGGGCGTATGTCGCCGCCCGCGCGTAGGCCTCGGTGAGGCGTTGCAGCGCCTGTTCCAAGGGCAGGTCTGCCCCAGAGCACAGCCGTTTCCCGTCGAGCCGCTCCACGTGGAGGGCCAACCGCCCGTTGCGCGTGAGCAGGCCGCCACCGGCGGCGGCACAGAGCGACTGCACCACGGTCGATTTGCCGGTCCCCGCGGCGCCATCGAGCGCGATCACCGTCGGTGGCAGCGGGCAACGGTAGTGACACCGATGCACCACCGAACGGACGGCGAAATGGCCACTGAGCAGGAGCAACAACGACTTGTACACGGGCTCAAAGCCCACCAAGCTCGCCGTCTCCACCGCGGCCGCCATCGTCGTGGCAGTGTTTGCGGCCGCCGCCCCGGACGAGGACTCGTCATCGGTATTCGCTGGGCTACGCCGCCACGCCCACGGTAGATCTACGGTGGAGGAGGCCTGGACGTGCATGCTGTTGAGCAGCTGGAAGACGCTCTCTTCCTCGGCGTCCCACAGGTTCAACGCCACACACGGCAACGACGATGAACCTGCCGCTGACGCCGCCGAAGACGACGCTGACGCCGACGCTGACGCCGACGCTGCAGCTGCATCGCCAAAGTCGATACGGGCGAGGAAATGCATGGTTTCGTACGTATACTGACGGCTGAGACTCCCACCGCTACCCTCGACGGCGGTCGTCTCCTGTGCGCTTGACGTGGACGCGACGGCGACAGCGACAGCGACGGCGCCATTCGACGGTACGCGCACCGACAACGTCACGATCGACGTGTCGAAGAGCAAGAGCGGGCGCGCATCGTCGTGGTGTGTCTCGTCGAGCTTCGCGATCAGCGCGGCAACGACGGGGTTGGTCGTAGCGGTCGTAGCGGTGGTGGCGGTGGTGGCGGTGGTGGTCGAGGTATCGGCGGGGGGTGGGCACGACTCGCGCAGGTACCGCAGCACTTCTTCTTCGCGGAGCGCGTGCCTCATGCGCCGCCCATCGAACGTGGCCACCGTCCCATGTCCAGCGGTGGCGGGGACATGTATCGGTTGCAACGTGATCGATAGAGGCCGCATCGAGCGTACCGAGGTGAAGATACGGAGGCGGACGTCGTCGTAGTCGCGCAGCTGCAGCGTCGCTTGGGCCAACGCGGGCACCACGACGCCAAAGGGTCGTACGTGCTCGCTGATCCCCAATCGATAATACTGGCGCTGCAGGGGGTCGAAGGTGCTGCTGCTGTGGTGGTGGTGGCTGTGTCGCATCGTTTCCGCGGCCCCAATCGCGACGACCCAGTGCGAAGCGTCGTGCAGAGACATGTACGTGCGTACCGCCGCCTTCGACAGCGGTTGGACGCCTAAGACGCGTTCCAGCGCATGTTGAATGACGATAGGATGCACGTACACGACCGTGGACTGTGGTTGTAGTGGCGCATGGGTGTCCCAACCGTTGACGCTAGCGCTAGCGTTGGCGTTGGCGTTGGAAGGAGTCGCCACCGCCGATGGCGGGACAGCGGCGGTATCGTCGTCGTCGACGTCGAACGCGTTCAACGCCGCGTCCAGCAAATCGTGCAACTGATGATGCTGATGCTGTTGCTGATGCTGCTGATGAACAGAGGATCGCAGATCTGATGCATGATGGCTGCCTCTGGAGGATGCAAAGGCGTTAGTTGACGAGGTTTGCCACTGGCTGGGCAGCAATCGCAGCGGCAGTGTCGCTGACACGTGGCCGATGTCGACGGATTGCAGAGCTTTGATTGATACTTCTTTCTTGTGCTGTGTTACCAGACTGCTGGGTTGAGTAGTGCACGAGGACAGGCGTTCTTCATTGGCAATGGGCTTGGGATCGATGGCTAATTCGGTCCCGTCCCCAAGGGCGACGAGGTCGATCTGCAGACCGCTCCGTCTGGCGGTCAAAAGAAGTTCTCTATTGAAATCGACTCCTTTTATGACCAATGACGCTTTCAAGGATGGTGAGACTGCGACCTGAAGCGATTGATCCAGAGGGAGAATACAGTGAGAGCGAAGGAACGAGTCTTCGATACGATTGGCGTACGTTTGCACGATATCCCAGTCAAAATCTGTCTGGGGTGCCACATATACACGCTGTGCGACGGGAATACTTCGAAATAAGTGAATGTAAACCGCATCTCCCGGTGATACCGTCGATGTTGTTGTTGTTGCCGTCGACCGAGAGGCTACAACGGAAAGACACGACGAAGCTATTTCAATGCAGTCTCTGTCTGCTGAATCATGGAGATCGCCAACGTGCAGAGAATAGAATACGAACGTCTTGTCTCCGACCAGTGTTAACTGAGCCACCGATTGTGTTCGTTGGCCACTCCTCCTCTCGTCATGATGCAGACGCGGCGGAAACAAACTCACAATATGACTGGGGACTCTGCACAGCGGTGTCGACTGGCTGACAATCCTCACCTTGAGAACGATATCATTCGCCAGCATTCCTTGTCGCTGTAGCTTGTCTGAAGAGAATGATATGTGAATGAAATCGGCAATGGCAGCGTCTCTTCTTCTTCTTCGTTGGCCCTGTCATAGCCTCGCCCAGAAAGTCGTAACTTCTGGGAGGTTTGGGGTGTGAGGAGAATCTGCCGTCGTCGTCATCATCGACACAACGTGTTCCAGTGAACGCCCCCTTCGTCGCATGTAGAAATATAGCACCCTTATTTTTCTTTCATGTTAGTTATGTGACAAATAAAAGAAACAGTAAATCTACAACAAGCTATGCGGCTGAGACAAAAATCGGACAAAGAACAAATTTACTAGAGAAGGCTAACTAACGATGAAACGCTTAGGTATAATGCAGTGCGTAGAGTAATGAGTCGAACAACCATGACAAACGAAAAAAGAGTATAATGATCCATCCGAGCAGTACAACTGGTTGACTGAACAGCGATACGGTACGATATGCTATAGTCTCTATTTAACCTCCATGGGCTCGAACTTGTCCACCCCCTTTTCCACCAATCTTTCAATTCGCTCGAGCACATTGTGAATATCTCCTAACTGCTGACTCGATGATTCGTGGACATGATTCGTGGTACCACTGTCAACCCCAGATGACACGCCGTTTTCCACCAACTGATCTCTGCGGTCCATGATCATCGAGCGGAGACCATGAACATCCCGTGGAGCAATGATAACTATTTCGGGAGCAGGCAATCCGCCGGCAGTCTGAATGGTCAACATGGATACACCGCACAGACGAGAGCAGCAATCGGCTCTGATGTTGGCGTCTTGAATGCGATCGAGAGGAATGAGCTTGTCCTCTTTAACAAGACAACAGTCGTACCGAAAGTGCAACCGGTTTCCCACGAACTCGACTTCTTGCGAAGTCATACGGAGATACATACATGGGAAGAACGGCATCGAGTACGGTCCTGCAACGCAGGTGAGGTAACAGCATCCACCGAAAACATCGAAGTCCGAATACTTGTAATCCTCAGACATGTTCATCACCAGCATGAAGGTCTTGTCAATTTCAACTGTGATTTCAAAGTCAACTGTGATTGATGAATGAATGAATGAATGAATGAATGAATGAATGAATGAATCTGTTCGGAAGGAGCCACACCACTACTGCTGCTGGGCCCGTTTAGGAAGCTGCTGGTCCACCCAAACCCCCAAATCCACAGCGATACGCAGAAGTGCCCGTCATCGTCGTCGTGTCGTCCGTTACACTTTGCGTCGTCGTTGCAGCAGCAGCAGCGGTCATCATCGCCAACTGCGATCGACTTTCTTTTCTCCAAAAGCGGTTGGAATCTGTATCAGACCGATCAAACAGGGAAAGTATTTCTTGATGCCGACTTATTCGGTCGTGCATTCATTTCCTCTCATCGTGTTTTAAAGAAGTAAAGTTGGGGGGTTGTGTGTTTGAGCAACTTTTTCTGGAGGATCAATCGAACCTTGAGCGCATTTTCTCACTCTTGAAGTACCGTGTGTTACTCTTGGCTCATTCAATATGGGAGGAGCAGTTTCAGTGAATCTAGAGCGAGACGGATCGCGCTTGATTTCCCCAAACGATGTAGATCCAGTCCTTTATGAAGCGTGCAGTTTGGGCAACCTCTTCAAGCACTATCCTGACGGCATTTTGTTGAGACGCCTGTTTACGATGTTGGAAGCAAAGGTTGACATCTTGTTTTGCAATGACGGCGTTCATAGAGGCCCCGCACACGAAAAGATCGACAAAATTGCGAATCTGTTCAAGCGCCAGGGGTTCAAAGTCGCTTGGGACCATCATTTCAACGACACCGAACGCATTGATAACGCACGAATGGTGGTCTTCTGTTTGACAGAGCCACTAATGGAGAAGTTCAACGGCCCAGCCACCAATGATACGACCAAGGCCACCCTGGAGTATATCATGGAGTCGAAAGTGAAAGCAGACATCGTCATTTGTTCGCTGGAGCCGCCGTTTCAACAGAAAAACTCGTGGCACGGCGTCTTTGGCGACATTTTCGGCCAGTTGCATCCAGCGGATATTGTTAGTTCTACTGTCAGTGAGGGTCATTTACGTGACGTGTGTGAGACGATGATCCATCGGCTCAAAGCGCCGGTGCAGCACATCTTGCAGGAACAAGGCCGCCATTTCGTCCTCGCCTCCACATCGTCACCCGACAAACACATTCGTGTTCAACAAGCGGAATACACCAAATACTTACCGGTCCTGGATTTCCTGATGGAAGAAATGAAGTACCGAGAGAAGTTAGCGAAGCAATATGCGCGTATCTTGCAAGAGCACGGCATTGGCACGAAGGACCATCTGCTCCAGAAATGTGCCGTCAAGGCCAACGCCTTGGAAGCCGCCGGGATTCCAACCAGCACGGCACGTGAAATTTTGGATATTTTAGGTGTTGCGCAACGACCGGCGGCCCCGATGCGATCGAAATCGATTCGCCGAAGTTTCATCAGCTCGTCACAAACGAGTCAAACGTTGTCGAAGATCCGCAGCATGTCGTTTATGAGTATGAAGGCCAGTGAAGCCGGCTCCATGGACAACATGGACAGTGAATTCAATGATCGCCCCTGTACGCCCGTCTACGATTTGGATTGTTGTTTGCCCGGTCGTACGATCCCTTCGAAACCGTTGCATTCGCGGTTGAAACCCGCGATGAGTTGCCCCGTCGCGGTGGAGGAAGCGACATTGATGTTTTTCTCGGATTGTTATGAGTTGTATCTACGTGCCTCCGAACAACACGACAAAGCAGCCCTCAAGAAACTCCGGGTGATGTCGCACAAGGGTCGCAAAGAAGCGGATTGTTACTTCTTGCTCTTGTACAAGTTGAACCAAGGCGGTCTCCTGTATGACGCGCGCATTGCCGAGGGGATTCAACGTGAAATGGTACCTCGTTTGCTGGAAGTTGACAAGTGTTTACCGTCGAGATTTCCCGAGAAGAAATACATCGACCATTTGCTGGGGCTGTGCTATACCCATGGGTGGTACGTGGAGCAGAACGAGCTGCAGGCGAACAAATACCTGCTGGCGGCGGCGCATCAGGGTGTTTCCTTGGCGCAGCTGAGTCTCGGGGCGACGTTCATCAATGAACAACGCCAGGACAAAGGGGAAGGGCTCAAATGGTTGCGTAAAGCGGCGGACCGAGGTGTGGTCTCGGCGCATTCGGCGTTGGGCGAGTGTTACCATCACGGACAGGGCGTGTCCCAAGACGCCGACGAAGCGTCGCGGTGGTACCGACTGGCCGCCGAGGCGAGCATGGCGAAACAGTTGTTTCAAGTGGATGGTCGCCCTTCCTCTCGGGATGCGATGGGGTTCTTGCATCGGGCCATCGAATGGTATCAGAAGTGCGCCGACATGGGCAACGCCTGGGGACAGACGAGTTTGGCGAATTGTTACTTCTTTGGCACGGGGATCATGCAGAACTTTGCCGTGGCTCAAGTCTATTACCGTCGTGCAGCGGTGCAGGGCCACCCGTGGGCCGCGAATGGTATTGGCAATTGCTATAGCCTGGGGCATGGCGTCTCCGAGAACTTCGTCGAGGCCTGTCGATGGTATTTACGTGCGGCGGAAGAGGGATACCCCGTGGCACAATACAATTTAGCGGAACGGTATTTAGCCGGTGAAGGTGTCCCGAAGGATCATGCGGCCGCCGTCGGTTGGTATCGGAAAGCGGCCGAACAGGGGTACCCCCTCGCCCAAAACCAATTGGGCAACTGTTATCGTCTGGGCTATGGTGTCGACGAAGATCTCCCCGAAGCCGTCCGGCAGTATCGTCTGGCCGCCGAGAATGGCTATTACATCGCGCAATACAACATTGGGTTGTGCTATTACTACGGCGAAGGAGTGTTGCAGGACTATGAAGAGGCGATGTTCTGGTTCCACCAAGCGGCGCTGCACAACTACAGTTACGCCCAGAATATGTTGGGCGTTTGTTACAGTGAAGGGCAGGGCACCCTCGCGGATGATGAAGAAGCGTTTAAATGGTATGAACTCGCGGCCCAACAGGGGTTACCGATCGCGCAATTCAATGTGGCGACGCGGTGCTACGAAGGCATCGGGTTACCGATCCCGCAGCCGAAGGAATGTTTGCATTGGTTGACGAAAGCGGCGAAACAAGGCTTCGCCGAGGCGCAGAGTGCCCTGGGGGATGTCTATTACGAAGGCAAAGTCGTTGGGGCGAACTATGAACTCGGAATGCGGTGGTATTTGAAAGCGGCGGGACAGAACCTCGTCAGTGCCCAGTTTACGTTGGGCAATTGTTATTTCAAAGGACGTGGCGTGAACCAGAATTACAACGAAGCGGTCTCCTGGTATCAACGCGCGGCTGATTTAGGGTTTCGTTGGGCGCAGAATGCCTTGGGCAATTGTTACAAAGATGGACGTGGGGTGCATCAGAACTACGAAACGGCCGTCGAATGGTTTCGGAAAGCGGCGGATCAAGGATTGGTCGTCGCCTATTTCAACTTGGGAGAGCGTTACTTTGATGGGACCGGGGTGCCCATTGACCGCGATGAAGCCGTGCGGTGTTTCCATGTGGCCGCCGAACAGGGATCGACGAAAGCGCAATTGGCGCTGGCGTATTGCTACTACAAGGGCGAAGGTACCGACCGTAGTTATTCCAAGGCGTTTCGTTGGTTCAAAGAAGCCGGGGACCAGGGCAGCAGTGAGTCGCAGTACATGGTCGGACAATGCTATCAGACGGGGCAGGGCGTGCCCAAGGACTTGCAACAGGCGTTGCTCTGGTACCGCAAGGCCGCCGACCAGGACATCGTCGAGGCGATGTACGCGCTCGCGTGTCTCTATCGCGAGGGCCACGGCGTCGCGATGGATGTCGACGAAATGGTAAAGTATTTCCGCAAGGCGGCGGAGCGTAGTCACCCCATGGCGATGTATCAATACGGAACGTGTTTCCTCTTGGGCGAAGGGGTCACGCGCAATTTGATGGTTGCGTTGAAATGGTACCAACGCGCCGCGGAATACGACTGCAGCATTGCGCAGTACGCGATGGGCAATAGCTATTATAAAGGTGAGGGCATGCTGCAGAACTACACGATGGCGGTGGGTTGGTATCGCCGGGCGGCGGATTTGCAATTGGCCGAGGCGCAGAACATGTTGGGTATCTGTTACCGCGAGGGGCACGGGGTGACGATGGACTATGTGGAAGCGATGCTGTGGTTCCGACGGGCCGCCGAGGAGGGCCGTTTGCCGATTGGGCATTACCATGTGGGGTTGATGTATTCGGAGCGCAAAGGGGTCGCGAAGAATGACTACGAAGCGGTGAAATGGTTCACAACGGCGGCGGAGCAGGGCTTAGCGGTCGCCCAAGTGATGCTTGGCAAGTGTCATGCGGAAGGACGTGGGGTCGGGGAAGTAAATGACGACGTGGCGTTGACGTGGTATCTGAAAGCGGCGGAGCAGGGCAACGCGGAGGCGCAGTACCTGGTCGGGGAAGCGTATCGGACCGGTCGCGGGGTGTCGGAATCGAACATGGTCACGGCGGCGAAATGGTATCGTCGCGGAGCGGATCAAGCGTTTGCGGCGGCGTTGGATGCCCTGGGCCTCTGCTATCGCGATGGACGTGGCGTGGCGCAGAATGCGGCCCAGGCGGCGAAATACTTCCGCGAGGCCGCCGAAGCGGGGTATGCACCCGCGCAACACCATTACGGTGAAGCGTTTCGTGATGCGAATGGAGTGTCGCGTAGTTACGTCGAGATGATCAAATGGTTTCGGAAGGCCGCCGATCAGAATCATTGCGAGGCGATGTGTAGCCTCGCCGATTGTTATCGCGAGGGGCATGGCGTGACGAAAGCCGCGACGGCGGCGGTGAAGTTGTATCGGAAGGCCGCGGGGACACCGTATTTCCATCCGATGGCGCAGTATCGTCTGGGCGATTGTTATCGGAAAGGCGACGGTGGATTGAAAGTCTCGGTTGAGGAAGCGATGAAATGGTTTCAGAAAGCGGCGTCAAAGGGGTTAGGGGTAGCCCAGACGGCGATCGGGAAGGTCTATCAACAGGGCGAAGGGCACGTGGAACGGAACGTGGAGAAGGCGGTGGAATGGTATACGAAGGCGGTGGAGCAAGGCGATGCGCATGGTCAATTCCATCTCGCGGAATGCTACCGTGCGGGGGATGGCGTGGCGAAGGATATGGACGAGGCCTGGCGGCTGTTTCATCTCGCCGCGTATCAGGGTTTACCAGACGCCTACGTCGCCTTGGGCGATTGCTTTGCGAAAGGGGAAGGAACGGAACTGGACATCGAATGTGCCGTGGAGTATTACAAGAAAGCGGCGGACAAGGGCAACGCGATGGGGCAATACCACTACGGTTTCTGTGTGAGTCGCGGCTTTGGTGTCGAAGCGAATTACCACGTGGGGATGCATCTCTTGCATCAATCGGCGGCGCACGGTGGCTTGGCCATGGCCCAAATGGCGCTGGCGGATAACTATTACGAAGGCATCGGGGGCAAGGAACCCGATTACAGCGAAGCGTTACGTTGGTACCGCCAAGCCGCCAATCAGAACTACGTCGACGCGGTGTACAAGTTGGGAACCATCTATTACACGGGGCGTGGGGCCACGGTGAATCCCCGTGAAGCGGCGGTGTTCTTTCGGAAAGGAGCCGAGCTAGGCCACGAAGGATGCCAGGCGATGTTGGAGAAATGCAACGAGGCATCGTCTCGGCAAAGTCGCCAGAAGCCACGTTCGGAGAGCACCTCCTCCACGAAGTCTCCATAGACAAGGGACCATCGATCGTGTCGTTTGTGCCCCCTCTGTTTCTGTTTCTATTCTTGCTTTCGATTCGATTTGATTTGATTTTTGTTGGGTTTGTTGGCTGGGTTTTGTTTGATTTTGTTGCACGCCGCTGGATGGAGCGTCACGTGCGAGAGGGGGGAAGCGCTGTGGTGAGGTGTGCGGTGGTGCCGCTGACACCACCGTTGGCGGATGTGGTCCGCCCGTCCGTCGCCACAGGCGTCGCCTTTCTCCACACGTACTCCCCTCGTCGTTGCTTCATTTCGCGGTGTCATGGTGCCGTATTTGTGTGTGTCTCTCTCTCCCTACACGTCGTTTTTTCTCCACTTACCCCCGTGCACACGTGCACACGTACACACACGTACACACGTACTGTCTACTGTCCCGTCTGCGGACTCGCCACAGGACAACACCCACTTGCTTGCACTGCATTGTATTGTACACTGTATATATACTCTATTCCTTCAACGCTCTTTGTCTTTCGGTCCCTCCCTACTGCATTGTCTCTTGCGACGACGTCGGTCGATACGGCAGCGATCCCCCAACGCAGCAGCAGCGGCTGTGGGTGGCTGCTGCGGTTCGACACCGACGTCGCGGTCGTCTCTTGTTGCATTATTCGCTTTGCTTTTCAAGTAATTCACGAAGTCTCAGTCTTTATTTCAGACATCATACGTACTGTATATGGTGTGGTGGCCTTCGTTTGATACACAGACAGCTACAGGCATTACAAAGATGTCTTTGTTTACTGGCGCAGAGCCGCCGAGCCGGACACAGGCGGACGAACAGGATGTACAAATATTCTACTGAACCACCAACAACAATTGCTTCCGTACAAGACATATAGTGCAAAGCGAACAGACAGACGAGTACGGAATTGTACCATTCCTTCCAATACGTATGTGACTATTCGCGATTTATAGTGTGTCGTGTTAGTACCGGTATCTTTGACGGCTCGCACAGCGCAGCGGCAGCAGCGGCCGCCAAAACCGAGAACAGTCACACGCCAAAGGCCTTCTCGGTAACTTTGCTGGCTACTTTCCTATTATTTATTCGCCGTACGGGGCAGGATTCCAACGAGGGGTTAATTTTTATTGTTTGTCCCCAATTTTGTTTTTGGTTCTTGTTTTTTGTGGGGAGAAGTTAGCGCAATAATGACGAAAAAGCATCACGATCCCAAAGGATCCAAGCGTCCCAAAGGTAAATATTCCGACCCGATATGGTCATAAAGGAATCGTCGTTGACGAAGCCCAACCCTATCTCTGTCTATATACGCTGTAGACTCGCCGCACGTGCAACAACGATTATCGTCGTGGCCAGGTGAAATATCGGCGACGGTATATGGCGTCCTGCTCGTAGTGTTCGCGATCATCTTTATTCCCATCGGAACGGTGACCCTGGACGATGCAAACAGTGTATGTCCTATCGCTGTCATTGTAGAGTGTCTCCGACAATGTGCTGACATTTGTTCTGCGTGTTCTGCAGGTGTACGAGTCCAAAGTGACGTACGACTCGGGAACCGGGTCGCTCTGTTCGATATCTTCTTCCAACGAAGGTCGTGTGTGTCAGGTACGCTCTAACACAGTCATCTTCTATGTCCAGTTCTGACAGAGTGGTGGTTGTTGCTTGTGTAGGTGGCCTTCACGTTCACGAAGGACGTCGACGGACCGTTTTACCTCTACTACGAGATGAAGAACTTCTTCCAGAACCATCGTCGATACTATTTGAGTTACGATGCCTCACAGTTACAGGGCCAGCTACTCTCTGAGGGAGACGTGAGTCTGAACTGTGACCCGTTGTACAAAAATGGATCGTTGCTGCTGAATCCGTGTGGATTGGTGGCGTCGAGTTTCTTCAACGGTAAGAACGACCGCGTCCCCGTCCGTGTCTCGTTCCGTGGAGCACGCCCGACGACTCTTACCCCGCTCGGTCTCGTTGTGGTTGAATGTAGATGTCTTCCAGGTGAACACGGGCCTGACGACCGTCCCCAACATCAGCATCGATGACTCCGACATCGCCTTGCCCAGTGACCAGGACGCGTTGTACAAACAGGTGTCCGGCTTCCAGTCGTTCACGTTCAATAGCAGCGTTACTCCCACCGAAGCGGCGTCGATCTCCTGCGCGAGTGTAGGATTGGACGATGGCTGCAAGACGTACACGGACCCCGCGACCGGCCTTAGCAGCAAGTTCCTGTACCCCAACGACGACACGACCCAGTATCTCTACGAGATGTATCCGAACCAGATCTCACCGTTGGTCGGGGTGACCGATCAGCATTTCATGGTATGGATGCGCACGGCGATGTTCCCCACTTTCCGTAAGCTCTACGGCAAAGTGGAAGGGAACTTCAAGGCGGGCGACGCGTTGGTCTTCGACGTCACGGCCAACTACGAGGTAGACAGCTTCAACGGCGAGAAGTCCTTGTTGATTTCGACGCTGGGGAACTACGGCGGCAAGAACGTCTTCATTGGCCAGTTGTACATTACGATTGGTGCGCTCTTTATGGCCCTCGGGGTGGCGCTGCTGCTCAAGCAAGTGGTGCGGAAGGTGTAAGGTGGTGGTGGCTGGTGGTGGTTTTGGTGTCGTCGTAGGACGTGAAACGCGTTGGTGAACCGCTCGGCTCAGGGGTGCACGGTAGAACCGCCGCTCCGAGAGAATGGCGCTCGCGCGCGCGCGCAGTGTGTAGGCATAGCAGCAGTTTGCAGCATAAATATTACATTTTTAAATTTTAACTCGCTCCAAGCTGACGCACACCACCTACGCTTTGCATATGTACGCTGTACGACTAGACCGTCCGACGTACGGTATCCTATATTAGATACCCACCTACCCCACTCTATCGCACCCATGTAGCACCACATCGCTAAGCCAAATGACGACGACGTTCGAGCTGCGTAGAGATCTGCAGTAGACAACAAGTCCTCGCTGTCGCTGTCGCTGTCGCTGTCGCTGTCATCGTTACAGTTGACGACTGAGCCATCCCTTCTAAAGCGCCCTCTGCACCGCTTGTAGAAGGTGGGGAACATCGCCGTACGCATCCATACCATGAAATGTTTGATCGCTCCTCACTCCTGATCCAACGGTGAGATCTGGTTCGGATACATCTCGTAGAGATACTGACTGGGTTGTGTCGTCGTTGGGGTACAGGAACTGGCTGCGGAGGCCTGTCGACGGGATCCGACCAGTGTCTGTCTTGCAGCCATCGTCCCCTCTTACGGGGTGGCTTTCACTGTTGCGTAGAACAGTACAACGCGATGATAGGGCATGTGGTGTGAACCACGGTGTACGGTGTGTCAATACGCTGAAAACACAAATTACACAAACACTCACGAGTTACACTGTACATACACATACACACGACTACACAGGCGGGGGTTCTTGTGGTTTTTGTTGTTGCTACTGAATAATGGCAGATCCTGGCGCATCATTGTCGTCAACGTCTGCGTCGGTATTGTTTCTGGTTCCTTCTGTCTCCCCATCGGCGAGGGAGAGGTTGGCTTCGTCTGCGTTGGTCGGCTGCAGCAGCTCGTCCGTTGTGATCGTTGTTGGTGGTGGTGGTGTATCGTCCGCTGCGGCGGACGGTGCATCGTCATCGAGCGGCGGGTGCGTCGAAACGATCTCGTCGTCTGCAGCGGGTGATGGGGCGATCTCGGGACCGGGCGGCTCCGTGAGAAGCCCGTTGCCGTCGTCGGCACTGGGGGGCGTCACTGCTGCATCACGTGGGCTGCCGTCGTCCTCGTTGTCGACGCGTTCGCTCGTGGACTCTGCTGCTCCAGCTTCGCCATCGATGATGTGGTTGTCGTCGTCGTAGTCGTGGTCGGCGGCGGCGTCCTCTTCGGCGCCCATTTCGGATGCGGCCACTTGCTCAACGACGACCGTTGTCGTCTCCGCATCGGTCGCATGAGCACTGCTTCCGTTGCTGGTACTGTCGCCGTCAGCGGGCGTTGGCGTTGGCGGAGCGTCAAGCGTCGGCGTGTCATCGGCGGTTGAGTCGACGACAGCAGGTGGAGCAGCCGGAGGGGCGTCCAGCGCGACCAACGCCGCCGTCGCTTCGTCGCATCCACGGGATGACGCCTCTTGAAAACAGCGTCGCGCTTCGTCGAGGTCCTGGGCAACGACCACGTCCGTCGCGTCTCCCGCGTCGTCGTCGTACAGCCCATCGCGGTAACAGCAGCCCAAATGGAACCACGCCAGCGGATATGAACGTTCCATCGCTTGTCGATAATACTCCACGGCCCGCTTCGCGTCCCGGGCGACCCCTTTGCCCCCGGCGTAACAGACGCCCAAGCCATCGTACGCGTGGTGATACCCCTTCGCGGCGGAGGCTTCGAAGAGTTGAAACGCCCGCGTTTCGTCCGTGACGACGCCTTCGCCGTTCAAATAGCGATTGCCCAAGTTGTACTGCCCCACCGCGTTGCCCTGGTCGGCGGAGAGGGTCAACCAGTGCACCGCTTGCGCATAGTCGCGCACCACACCGCCGAGGCCGTCGGCGTACATCACGCCCACCAAGTTCTGGGCCCAGCTGTCCGGTAGAGCGCGGACGGTCGCTTGGGCCCAGTGCATCGCGGCAGCGTAGTCGACGGCGGTGCCCTGGCCGTTGTAACAGAAGAACGCCACGTTGCAACCGGCTTCCACGACGCCTTGCTCGGCCGCGGCGCGACTCCAACGAAAGGCCTCGTCGTACGACTGTGGCACACCGCGGCCGTCACGGCAGCATTCGCCGTAGCGGTACTGCGCCATCGCGTGGCCCTGTGTCGCCGCGGCCGCGTACCATCGCGCCGCGGCGTCGCTGCGCTCGTCGGCGGACAGCGCTGCCTCGACGCCTTCGCCCTGGCGATACGCCTCGGCGAGATGGTACTGCGCCTCCGCCAGCCCCTGCGTCGCCGCCCGCGCGAACCACCGCACCGCCTCCTCCACGTCCTGCGCCACCCCGTCCCCGTCGCGCAGCTGCACACCCAGCTTGTCCTGCGCCTCCGCCAGCCCCTGCTCCGCCGCCAGTCGGTACCATCGCGCCGCCTCCGTCGCATCCGCCGTCGCCACGCCCTCGCCCAGTCGATACCGATCGCCCAGCGCACACTGCGCCACGTCCAGCGACTGCGCGGCGGCCTTCGCGTACCAGTCTACGGCGACCGCCAGATCGACGGCGGCGACGCCGCGACCGAGACGGTGGCACTCGGCGAGGTAGAACTGGGCCCAGGCGTGTTCCGTGACCCGGGTGGCGTCTTCGAAGAACGCCACGGCGCGTGCATAGTCACAGGGCACCGCTGGTCCCGCGGTACCCAGGTAGCGGTACCGGCCGCATTCGAAGGCGGCCAGGGGATGACCGTGGGCGGCCGCCGTCACGAACCACTCCCACGCCTGCGCATGCGACTGACACGACGCAGTGTCGTCGTCGTCGTTGTCGCCGTTCTCGTTGGCCGCGATCGCTTCCGCGGCGGTGGCGGCGGTGGCGGCGGTGGTGGCGGCGGGGACGACACCGGCGGGTGGGACGCGTAGGACACGGCGGGCCACTAAGCCATCGCGATAGACAACGCCCATCTCATACGACGCCTCCACGTGCTGGCTCTGCGCAGCTCGGAGGAACCACGGCGCAGCGGCCGTCCAACCACCGTTGCCCCTTCCACCGTCAACGTCGTTGCCGTCGTCGCCCGCCGCCGCCACACTGCCGCGTCCGTCGCGTAGACAACAGCCAAGGTGGTACTGCGCCTCCGCCAGCCCCTGCGTCGCCGCCCGCGCGAACCACCGCACCGCCTCCTCCACGTCCTGCGCCACCCCGTCCCCGTCGCGCAGCTGCACACCCAGCTTGTCCTGCGCCTCCGCCAGCCCCTGCTCCGCCGCCAGTCGGTACCATCGCGCCGCCTCCGTCGCATCCGCCGTCGCCACGCCCTCGCCCAGTCGATACCGATCGCCCAGCGCACACTGCGCCACGTCCAGCGACTGCGCGGCGGCCTTCGTGTACCAGTCCACGGCGAGCGGCAGGTCGACGGCGGCGACGCCGCGCCCGAGACGGTGGCACTCGGCGAGGTAGAACTGGGCCCAGGGGTGGCCGTCACAGCGCAGGAAACACGCCACCGCCTCGTCGTACTGCTGAGGCACCCCTCGACCGAAGTAGTAGCCGACGCCGAGCGGATACCAGGCGAGGGCCCATCCGTGCTCGGCGGCCGTACGGTACCACTGCATCGCCTGCGCCAGGTCCTGCGCCACGCCGAGGCCCTCGGAATAACATCCGCCGAGCGCAAACTCCGCCTCGGGCAGCGCTTGCGCAGCGGCCGCACGGTACCAGGACACCGCTCGGTCCGGCGCGGCGGCGTCCATGCCGCGACCGTGAAAGAACGCCTCCCCCACCGCAAACTGCGCCACCGCCAGACCCTGCTCGGCGGCCTTGGTGAACCATTCGAGGGCCATCGCTGCGTCGGCGGCGTTGCTCAGTGTGCCTCGCCCCGTCGCATAGCATTGTCCCACGTGATACGCGCCCCAGGCGTATCCCTGGTCCGCAGCCTTCTCGAACCACACGAACGCCGCGTCGTCATCGGCAACCAACGACCCCAATCCGCCTTGGTAACACTCGCCCAATCGATCTTGAGCGGGGGCCAGATCCGCGGCGGTGATGGCCCGACGGTAGTACGCCACCGCCGCCGTTGTATCGATGCCGCCACTGCCGCCGCCACCGTCCGCCAACCCCAAACCCAAGAAATGACATTCGCCCACATTGAACAGTGCCCACGCGTAATTCTGCTGGGCGCTACGTTCGTACCAACGATACGCCTCCGACAACGAAACGCTCGTGCCCCGACCGTACCGGTGACAGTCGCCAACCGCATTCTCCGCGGGCGCATACGCTTGGGCCGCGGCCCGCTGGTACCATTTCCACGCTTCTGCCACGTTCACACCGCCCGCGATACCGCGTCCGTGCGCGTAGCAGTCGCCCAAGTGAAACTGCGCTTCTTTGTGGCCCTGCTCCGCGGCCGCACGGTACCATTTCACCGCCTGTGACAGATTCGCGGCCGTTCCGACGCCCTCGTGACAGCACCGCGCCAGACGGTACTGCGCCGGGACCACCCCCTGCGACGCCGCGCGTTGCAGCCATTGCACCGCGGTCGTGGGTGTTACGTCCACCCCACGTCCCGCCAAATAACATTCGCCGATCATCCACTGCGCGTCGCCGTGCCCCGCGTGCGCCGCGGCCAACAGATGCTTCGCGGCCACCGCGTAGTCCACCGCGACGCCGAGACCGTGGTAATAGCAGTGACCACAGTGGTGGAGGACCCGCGTCAGCATCGACGACGCACCCGGCGCAGCCGCAGCCATCATCGCCGTCGCGGGGGCGTCGCTCACGGCACTGTCACTCGCGGCAACGTGACTGTCGATCGCACGGTCGAACCATTTCACCGCTTCCACGTAATCCTCTCGATCGTACAACATCAGCCCCGCGTTACACGTCGCTTCTTGATGCCCCTGCGCCGCCGCCAAGCGAAACCAGCGCAACGCTTCTGGTGTATCTTGGACGACCCCGTCGCCATCGCGGTAGCAGATACCCAGATAGTTCTGGGCCTCCTCCAGGCCAAACGTCGCCGCTTGGTGATACCATTTCACCGCCTGCGTATAGCTCTGCGTCACCCCGTGGCCCTGGTAATAGCAGCGCCCGAGACTGTACATCCCCGCGGCACACTGCTGCTCCGCCGCCCGTCGATACCATTTCACGGCCGTTTCATAACTCTGGGCCACGCCACCCGCGTCACCCGCATAAAAACAGTCGCCAAAGCGGTTTTGCGCTAAACCGTAGCCAGCTTCGGCGCCTTTCCGAAACCACAGGACCGCGTCTTTCATACTCAACGGCACACCTTGCCCCTGTGCATAACAGTTCCCCAGACAGTAATACGCCTCGGGGAATTCCGCTTGGGCAGCTTTGCGGTACCAGACGACGGCTTCGTCCGCATCGCGACGGGGCACGCCGTGGCCTCGCAGGTGACAGTGACCCAACATGACCATCGCTTCACTGTTCTTACTGGGCCCACCCGCCGCTTGTCGAAACCATTCCACCGCTTCGGGGTAGTTGCGATCGACGCCCACGCCGCGGTAATGGCAATGGCCGAGCACCAGCTGCGCACGGGGCGCCCCTTGTTCGCCCGCGCGACGGTACCACGCGACCGCCGCACTGTAATCTTGCTCCACGCCCCGTCCGTCGTAGAAACAGTCGGCGACATTCAACTGCGCCGCACAGAGGCCCTTGATGGCCGCCTTCAAGTACCAATCGACGGCGGTTTCGTCGTTCTTCTCTACCCCTTTGCCGTCTCGGTAACAGGTACCGACCGCATTCTCTGCCAACTCGTAGCCTTGTTCGCCGGCTTTGCGATACCATTGAAACGCGGTATCCGCATTCACGACGACCCCACGCCCCAGGCTATAGCAATTGCCCAAGGCAAACTGCGCCGCCATATACCCACGCTCGGCCGCCGCGGTGTACCGTCGGGCGGCTTCGTAATAGTCCGTCACCACCCCACGTCCATAGTAATAGCACTCGCCCAACGCATAACTCGCTTCCACCAAACCCTGTTGCGCCGCTCGTTGAAACCATTTATGCGCTTGGGCATATTCCTTCAGGATACCACAGCCATCTTGATAGTGCAAACCCAGATTGTACTGCGCTTCCGCCAACCCTTGCTCCGCCGCCAGGCGATACCAACGAATTGCTTCCGCAGCGTCTTTGTTGACGCCCTGCCCTTCATCGAAACACACCCCCAACATATTCTGCGCGACCGCCACCGTCGCCTTCTCCGCCGCTTGATTGAACCACACCACCGCTTCTTCGTAGTCACGTGGCATGCCCATGCCAAAATAGGCACAATGCCCCAGGCGATACTGCGCGACGGCGTACTTCTGCTCCGCCGCTTTCTCGTACCAAAAGACCGCTTCGTCATCGTCGGCAGCCAGTCCTTTCCCTTCCTTGTAACAGTTCCCCAAACTGTCCTGGGCGGGGCCATATCCGCCGGCTGTAAACGCACCCCCACCACCTTCCGCCGTCGAGGCTTTACGGTACCATTCGGCGGCGATCGCCAGGTCCTGCGCGATGCCTTCGCCTAAGAAGTACCGTTCCGCGACATTGAACTGCCCATGCATGTACCCCTGTGCCGCAGACCACTGGTAACACTGCACCGCATTCTCCAGACTCACGGGTACGCCGTGGCCCAAATAGAAACAGTTCCCCAGACTGTTCTGTGCCCAGGCGTTGCCCCCCTCCGCGGCCAACCGATACCAATGCACCGCCTTCTCGTAGCTTTGTTTGCCACCGATGGAGCCAAAGTAATAACAGTTGCCCAGGGAGTTCTGTGCCCACGCATGTCCTTGTTCCGCCGCGCGTTGATAACACCGTAGGACGTGCGCTTTGCTGCGATTGCGTCCGCCTTTGTCGTTGTACGTCCCATCGTCCGCCGCGGCCGAGCGAAACCATTTCATCGCTTCGGCGTAATCGTGGTCTACGCCTTGCCCATGGTAATGGTGGTTGCCGATGGCGTATTTCGCAGCCGATAAGCCCTGATCCGCCGCCAACCGATACCATTTCGCCGCCATTTCGACGTCCTTGGCCACACCGTGGCCATGGAAATAACAGTTGCCCAGCGCATACTGCGCAGACGCCAATCCGCGCTCCGCCGCAATATGAAACCAGCGTAACGCCTCGGGGTCATCGTGCCAGAGATTGCTGTAGCAATGCCCCAGACTGACTTCGGCTAAGGCATGTCCATGACGCGCCGCGGGCAGAAAATACCGCGCGGCGGCCCGGTCATCTTTGGCCACGTACCACCCGTGGAGATGACACAGACCCAACAACGTCACGATGTGATGTTTGTCGTGATGGTCCTCCGGTAATCGATCGTTTAATTCCTGTAACCAAGGAACGACCACACGATGTAACCGTGCGGCCTTCTGTGCGTCTTTGACCTCGCCGCCTTGGCCAAAGGCAAACACAATCATGAGATACGCGTCCGCTTGACGACGCTTTTGCATGCTGCCGTATTCCAGGGTCAACAGGGCCAACGAGTCGCCATGTTCGGTCGCCCGAATGTACAACTCGTAGCATTCCGTAAACGTGAGCATGGTATTGTCCTCCGAGGCGACACTGTGATGCAAATGCGACAACGGCCACAGCGAATGCTTCGGGGGCGTCTTGAGGCCACTGGACGTGGTCGATGGATTCAACATCGTCCGCATATTCGACGCCGCCGCGGTACTGGCACGCGAATTCAAACTGGCCACACTGGATCGTAGTTTGTTCTGCAGGGGCAAGTTCAACGCCTTGCAGATGTTCTCGGCGACGAGGGTGGGCAACCCCAACCGTTCAAAGTACGGCACACCGCCACGACGACAGCGAACGATGAGACGTTCTTTGGTACAGATACGATTCTTCGCTAAAATCGTCGCATAGACTTCTGCGCGTTGTGGGTCTGGACATCGCGTATCGTCAATGAAGAACTTCAACATTTCCTCGATGTTGACGTGTACCGGGGACGTCTCGGGACTGGGACTGAGCGTCCAGATGTTCTTCACTTGATCCTCGATCATATCTTGCAGTGGTACCTGTAAACGACGAAGTATTAAATTATAGAGCTGCCCTGCTTTCATTGCATGCTCCGAGGCGTCCGTAAAGTCTACGACCGCCACGTCGTGTAAATGGGAATGAAAGCGCCCTTGCCAACTGTGCTGATCCAACATTTGCGGCTCCGTGACGATCGCCATCAGTTCCGACTCGACATCTTTGGTCATAGAAACATACTCAAATTCAGTATGACAGCGGTTGTCAACAACCATCGAATCGTTCGCCATCTGCATGTAGTAACTGGACGCAACGATGATGACGAAGCGGGTATCGTCAATGTTTTGTTCCAAATGATCGTCCGCATCGCCGCCATTTTCGAGTATCCACGTCTTTAGGCCTTGATTGGTTAGCGTCTCGGCGATTGATCGAACAAATGCGGGATTCTTATTGTCGTGAGATATGAAAACATCACGTTTGCGCTGAAGAATTTCGATCAATCGTTGCAACGGGATGGACGGGTGCTGTGAAAAGTAAGTCTCAAGCTTGCAGAGCGACAACAATCCAGAATTCAGTTCATAAGGGTGAATAGGTCTCTGCTTGTCAGCTTGTTCAGCGATTGTTGATGCAGCGGCGCCCATGTCGCCGTCGTATGAGACACCCTGAACCTTCGACCTTTCTCTTTTGTCAGATAATTGAACTTCAGAATTTTCTTCCAGCAACAAAAATGAAACCACAACACACCTACGTTCCGTTCACGAATGATTTTGGTGCGCAATGCAGCAGCATATGTTTGCATTTCATCAAAGTTACACTTGTTGCTCAGTGACAGTCAGTCAGGAAAAGCGTCATCATGTGTCGCCGCCATCATCGCGCAGCGACCGTTTCGACAAGTCACGATAGATGCGTTTCACTTTTGGCTCTCTCCCACTTGACTTTGCCATTTGTTCATCACCGATTCGAGTGCGATACGAACAATGGTCAAGTAAATTCTGGACAAATTCAATTCAGAATCAACGAATTGGATCGTTGGTTGGTCCAATCGTGCCATTGGCTTGCGTTTCATAAGGGATTTCGATTTCGAAACAAAGATCGGAGAAAGAAGCGTCAATGAGTGGGGCAACACTTCGTTTTGCTGCGAAGCACAATGATATCGAGACCGTTCGCCGCCTTTGTCAAGAAAAATCCAATTCTTGTTCCACAGATGAATATGGTCTCACCGCTTTGCATTATGCGGTATGGAATGGTCATGTCGAGTGTGTGAAATATCTTATCATGAACCCTCGCGGCGTCACTCGCGATCGCATTCGTACGACTTGTCACAATTTGCAGTCGTCTGTGGGGTTTTCCGGTAAGATTCTCTCTTCTCTTTGGAATGCATTGATTTCCATCTGATAATGACTGATGTGCCATTCACATAGCCCTTCACCTCGCAGCGATGGAATGCCCTCGTAGTTCTTGCCGCGAAATCACGACTTTGCTGCTGCTGATCGGTTGTGACGTGAAGCTTGTTGACAAGAACAACCGAACCGCGTACGCCTTGGCAAGAGAGGTGGGGAACGATGAATTTATTGAGGTCTTTCGTAGTTATATGGACGTCGTCAGTGGGAAGGAGGATGCGACGCCATATCGCGCCATCATGACCAAACTGCAGAAAGACTTCAATCTTCATCCTCCCAAACCGATCCCACCGGCTCAAGAGGAAGCCAAACACTTGATTGCAAATATTGCAGATTACTTTGCGTACAATCAAGAGCTGTTACGTGCCTTGGAAAAGGAGAAAAGCTTGGGGCACAAACTCAACCAACGAGGTAGCCTATTGGAACAAAAAGTGGCCTCGGCGGAAGCGATTCGTCATCAGTTCACAGTCCCCGATCGAATCAGTGAAATGCCGTCCGAGATAGCCATTCACGAGCATCTCATTTTACCGGTAGCCGAGTATGGATTCGTCCATCAGAGTGATCCGATCATGGCATTGGATACGTTGCGTTTTGCCGATCATCAAGCGACGGCCAACGCAGAGCGTCGACGGAAACTGATGCTCGCTAGCGGTCTGCCATTCGATGAATTAGAACCTGATTATCTGTTTTAGCCGTCACCAAAGCGCCGGCAACCATAATGAATCATTGTACATAGTAATAAGTGACCCCACACACACACACACTGCTGTAAAAGGAAACACCGGACGTTGATCGTCTGTCTAAAGCAACGTCGGAGGGTTGATTTCAATCGGTTGACGGGAATTGCGGTGCGACACCATCATTAAAGTGAAGAGAGGTTACAGTGATGAGAGGGAATACCTTCGTGCTACAAGTGTATGAGTGTTCGTGGGGCGTGCGGGGGGGGGGGGGCAGTTGTATGTTTGAGTCGTGCATGACAACACTGCCAGTGAGCGAATGGAAACCGGGCAGAGAAAACGTGCGTTGGTCGATGGCCAATGGATTGCGAGTCTTCTCAGCAACAGTCCATCGATAAAAGGGGGAAGAAACTGAAAAGCGAAAACTAGACTAACACTGTAGGGGGATTGGATTGGATTGGGGGGGGGGGTTCCTGTCCGATCTCCCGGGGGGAGGGGGGAGGACAAAGCGATAGACCCAGAGAACGAATACGTGGAATGAACGAACGAATGAGGGAGAAGAGGATGGGGCGGGCGGGATTCAATAGTGCGAGAGCAGCGAAAACTCAAATGTGGTGGGCCAACAAGACCCACAACAGGAAGAAGATACGGCAAAGCGCCGCGAGAAGGGCGACGCGCACAATTCGAAATACAACTTACACATAGATAGATAAAAAACTGAGGAGGACAACCTCGCACCAGACGACAACAGACACGTGATCGATACTCTCGAGGACCGCGTGCTGTCATCGCCCTGCGCGGCTCATCGCCTGGTGATGAGTGTGGCGGGAGGCTTGGATTGTTTGTTTGTTTGATTGTTTGCTTGTTCGTTTGTTTCGTGGATTGACTCGGAACACAAAGACGTAGATCCATAGATAAACACGCACGGATCGGGTGGGCTCCTGCGGTGTTATCACCAGCAGCGGATTGGTCAGCCACCGATGGTATGCCGCATCGCGATCGAGGAGACACCATAAGAGGGGAAATGAACATTGAGTAGACTTAGGATGGGGGGGGGGGTAGTGGGGGCCAGTAGGGAAGTAATGAGCGGGAATGAGAGAGACGCGAAATGGAAAATGCGAGATTTCAGGGTGAAGAGGAGGACTGCAACAGACAGACGAACAAAGTGACACAACATGCAACAGAAGATGAGGCGGCCGCGGGGAGGGGGGCGATGGTGGTGGAGCTCATATTAATAGCCGCACGAGCCGATACATGACGATCAAAGCACTCTGCAGCAGCCGGTAGCACACATACACCGTACGGCCCATGCATGCCGTTAATGAAAGTACAAATAAAAAAACCGTGATCGGAGATAAGAGGATGAAACGTAACGGCTGGGAACACGTCAGGAGAAAAACACCGAAGAGCTTGAAAAACAAGGGAAAATCAACAACGACCAACGAACTTGCACACCTCCACCCTCCAATCGATACACGACTCACTGGGAGAGGTGGAAGGGGGAGGGGAAACGAAAACGACCGGGAAGCAGAGCAGAACAGAGCAGAGCAGAGGTTAGCAGTTGTAGTGATGGTAATAACGACGGTGGACCGGGCGACGAGAGCGCGGCGGCCAACAGCAACAGCAGTAGCAACAAAAGTAGCGGACGCTGTGTCAACAACAACAACAAACAAACAAACAACGAATAACATAAGATGCAATGTCTATGTACCTCACGAGATGAAATCAATGAACCACGAGATGAAACCCGCCGACGAGGACCCGGCCGGCGAGAGAGAAAAAGAGCGAGAGGCAAACCACGCGGAATGAGAAATGCAACAGAACAACAATACGGCACCGCTGCCCACTCCTGACCCCCCCCCCCCACCGTAAACCGGCGTGTACAATAGCGAACCGCTGCTGCAACACTGGACGGCGAGAAGTGAGGCGAGGCGAGGAGGGGCAGGGAGGAGACGATAAGAGAATAAAACGAGCAGCTGTATGACCGCGAACTAAAAAATGACACGACGTGTAGACCGCCGAACAGAGGAGTGGGGAACAAATACAGTGGGGAAAAAACAACAGCGAAGAATAAAAGAAAAACAAATTGAAACTGCGGCGACCCACTGGGACCGGCCAACAACTGCTGATACCACCATCGTCAAATACTCTACAATGAGTTTATCGATGATAGATATATACAGGAGAAAGGGAATGGTTGGACTTCGGAGATTGAGATGCGAGAGCGCAAAGAAGAAGAAGAAGACACCATTAAAGACGCATGTACGTGAACACTCGCCGTGCATCACTGACTACAGTGAGCGAAGACGTTGAAGAGGCAGGCAAGACAGCAGAACCCAAACAGCGACAGAGAGAGATCAATGGCCAAAACATGCACAATTAGAGAGCAGGTGGTAGAAGGGGGAGGAAAGTTAGTGTGAAGAGGGACCCACACACAATGACGAAGAATGAGAACATAGCAATACGTACCAACGTAGCAACAAATGCAGATTTTAAAACAGGCCAGACACCGACATCAGCAATGAAAAGACTTACTAGACACACACCAATGAAACAAATGCACACACGCGAACAAACACAGGAACAAGGAAAAGATAAAACGAAACGAATCAAAATGAAAGTGTCCCGTGAACGACGACACCAAACCGAAGATGACACCGCCGGCTTGAAGGGGCAAACAGGACAACAAAGAATCGTGAACGACAATTCACATAAGAGGGACGACAGAGACTACCGCGACGGAGCGTTGTTAATGCAGCACCATTGTTTGTCACCCGCCACATAAGAGACAGACCAAAGACAGTGGCGAAGAAAAGCACGAACTAATATCGCCGCCAAGCACGATTCGTCCGAGACAAGCAACGGTAGCAGAAGGTAAACAGGAAGGCAGTGGATGGGGGGGGGGGTTAAAGACGTCAAGAAGAACAATTCGATCTCACAAACAAATGAGAGCCGACGCTCGAATAAGCAAGCACACAAAGCACTTAGTACACAGTGTATTGATGATGGATACACAACACCATGGACCACACGACATCTTTCACGCCGGGCTTCTTAGGCGGTGGACATCGTGGACGACGCTTGTCGTTTCAACATCCATGCACCTCGTAACTGCTGCATGGCTGCGGTGTTATGTGGTGTGCTACACGAGGACGACGTCGCGGGCGAACCGGGCGAAAATGTGTGGATCGGAGGTAGAGACATGGGCGACGAAGCGATCGAGGACGATGTGGACGCAGGTGATCGCTTGGATATATCGGTGGAACGATAGGACGATGCGGGTGTTGAGGGCGATTTGTATCCCGTGGGCACGTGAGCGAAGGCAGCAGGGCCAACTGCTGCTGTGTTGATCGATGTCACAGTGACAGGAGACTTGAGGCCTTGCGACGGCGGCGAACTTGACAAGGGCGACGCGGAAGATTGCTTGTCTTGGACTTGCGTATGCAAACGAGACAAGGCAGCTACGGCCATGATACGCGTACGAAGCTTTCCCATCTTCGAAGGTCCGGACGATGACGAAGACGCAGAGGACGACGTCGATGTGGTCTTGCAGGACGAAGTAGACGCGGTACCATTGCTGCGCATGGACGTGCTCGGCAACTGTTGCAAGCGTTCGACAATTCGTTGATGAACGATGTTGCGGATCGTACGATCAATTGCTACGATCCAACGTACTCGAGCAGCGGAAACACTTTTACAGAGCGCGATTGCCTCTTGAGGAATGACGTCGGTCACGATCGGTTCCGCTCCTTCGGTATGAGACTGCAGCATCATATCGTAGCAACTTTCCAACTTCTCCGAATCACGAGGAGATATCAAAGGACGCGAGTCATCTTGAATAGCCGCCTGCCGAAGGAACATGCTGACCCGAGTCCCAATGTAGCGATTGGACGTTTCTTCTGGGATTTGATCCAGGTGAGCGATGGTCGCAGTGGTAGCCTGGCCATGGAATAGGCTTGGTGCGCTCATAGAATGACTCGGGAACAATCTTGGCAGATGAATAGGTGACCCGCCTTCAGGTTTAGCTGTTGGTGAAGGTGCAAGAGGAAGGCATTTTGACCAGCTAAACAGCAAGCGACGAGCAGCGACACCGAACAGAGGCTTCAATTTCATCATTTTCTGATGTTCCGTCATGACTTTCTCGACTTTTGAAGCCACCAAATTGGTAGCGACCAAGCATGGTGGTCTTGGGATCAGAACGGCAACATCATGGGCCAAATAACTTCGGTATTCAACCGATCTACCGATAGGATCCAGAATCGTCTCTGACGTGTGGCGTTGCTCTTCCAGGAAGCGACGAGTAATTTCCATGTTCAATATACCATGCAAGCTGTGCTGAACGACGTTTTTCAAAGCAGAATACTTGGCGTGTTGGATCAAATGGGAGAACGAGCAATGGCGGTGGCGTTGTCTGGTCACCGATTTTTCGTGGTCCATAGCAGCCTCAAAATCGCGTCTCGAAATACGACGGCACGAAACATCTTCAGATAAATAACAACGGGTCCATGGAGAAGTCGAGGTGGAAGTGGAAGAGTACACCACCATCTCAAAGCACTTGAAGATGGTGTGGTGAGTTAGGAGCACCTGGACGGAGCCATTCTCGAAGGAAAATTCCGACTTGAAGCAAATTTGGAGGCAATCTTCGGGACGACCACGGCATCGAAGATCATGTACCTCAATAGAGGGAAATTTAGACACCCCATCATTGGAGGAATCCTTGTCGGTTGGCAAGGTTGAAGGTGACGACATAATTATCGGTAGAGAAATCACCGGTCAACAAAAATATTCCGCGAAGAAAAAATTATTTCGCACACACAAAGAGTGCAAAGAGATGAATTACGAAGCTGTCGATGATCAAATTATGAACCTTCCGAGTAATTCTCTTTTCCAAACGAAAAGAGGATGCGAAGATGACCGATGCTGCCAACGCCAGCGGTATTTTCTGCGTTGGACGGCGCAATTTCTCATGTACATCATCCATCAAAGTAAATAAAATTTGTTGTTGTGAATAAGTCAAACGAAAAGTACATAATCACTTCAGCGGTTCGCGGTTCTCAGCAGTCGGTCCCCTCAACCTCCGAGTTGAACGAGCTGTCGATTAGATCGCGATGCTCGAATCAATAAAAATCGACTAAAGTCCTGTTCATCATTCATTCACTCCGATATGTCTGACACATCTTCTTTGCCCGAACCGGCGAAAGTTCAAGAAGAACTTTCCAATCTATCCACTCGCGTGAACGAGAATGGAACAGTGATGGCGATATTTCATGGCGCATGGATGGGAGTAAAGTCTCTCCAAGTTTTGGAGAAACTCAAAAACTGCAGTACTTACGTTTATTTCAATAGCTCGGCGGATTTTCGCCAGATGCACGAAAACAAGTGCGTGTTGGTTAGTCGTGGAGAAGTGTTTGTTTCCGTGTCGAAGAGCTCGCTCTTGGAGCGTCGACGTGAACGATCTGATCCATTAGCCTACATCGGATATGTTGGCGTGGACCCTGATGATCCCTCCAACTTTACAGTTCTTACGCTGGTTGACGCTCAAAAACCCGGACACTTCAATCACATGGTCCAGAGCAGTAGCTGATAGGCAATTGTACAGTCAGTCTTTATCAATTAACGTTTTGGTGTTCCATCTGTTTGGTAGCCGAGTTGATGCAGTAGATTTGATTTTGGACATACCTTTATCGCTGTTTTATCATACGACAAGCAAAAATGTTGATGGCAATGAAGCTTACATAGCGGTTCCTTTCTTTCCTTTGGTTGAGGAACCTCAGTAAGTCTATCTCAACGGGAATCTCAATACGATACGGAACAAGATGGCGGCGGCGCCAAATTTTCAGGCGTCGCTATCACCGACCACTTGTCGGAGGCGCTCGCATGAATCACTTGCGGACTGAGACACACAAGGCCGTCCTCGCTGACGCGTCCGATAGGGGTGTTGTTGTGATCGGCCTGGTAGCCCACCTAACCACAGAACCACAAACCACGGGAACATCTGCTTCCCACTAACCGTGCGATATGTGGGGGCTACCTTCCACGATTGCAAATGCACGCTCGAATCGCTCTTCTAACGTTTCATACGCCTCCAAACCCACCGATATGCGAATCAAAGTCGATTGTACACCATAGTTTCGAGCCCATTCCAGTTCATTGAAATGTGCCAATAATGTGTATGGACAAACCAAGGTGAAATTCGTACCTAAGGATGGTCCTTTGTTGAGTTCCAGATGGTCGAAGAAGATGGATGCAGAATACGGCTCGGCAATCACAAACGACATCAAACAACCATATCCTGCAACATGGGAGCCATTCACTGGTGACATGCGCAGGACCGTATCATACATTGCTTTGTTAGCCCTTGCTGCAATGTTGTGGCATAATCCAGGGTAATACAACTCCGACAGCACCCCTTTCTCCCATTTTGATACGAAGTATTGTGCGAGGCGCATGGCTGTGGCATTGATTTGATGCGATCTCGACAAGAAAAGACGAGAATTGGTCTCCAATACTCGGAGATCGGTGTCAAAGGGCGTTGGTATGTCATTGTGGCGCATCATTTGATCCAATGTGGTCCGGAGACTGTTGTACTTGGACGTTGCAGTGAAGGAGTTGAGAATGAGCGATCCACCCATGACATTGCCTTCACCCGAGACGATCTTCGTCAAACTGGAACAAAGAACATCAACCCCATGGCATAACTGACCGTGCGAGTCTCGAAGACAAAGCAAGTTGACGTTGGCAAAGTTGGAAATGGTATCATCCGCCACGAGTACAACGCCATATTTGTCGGCGAGGGCAGCCAGTTTTATCATATCCGCGCATTTGAGCAAGGGGTTTGTTGGGAACTCCGTAAATATAGCCATGACACGATTTCGATACGGGGAGTCTGCCAATGAGTCCAATATCGAGACCGCCAGGAGTTGCTCCAGAGTAGATAGATCATCATCAGAACCGTGACCGAAAAAGGTTACTCCGCCTGGATTCCACTCGGGCCGTTGCAAAATCTATACCACAGCGATGGAAATGGGACGTCATTAACACTCTCTTCTCAGCAAAAGGATGAGCAAGCGTTACCTTCAAGGTGTCCAAATATGGGAAGCCGAACACAACGGTATGGCCCAGGGAACCTCCATTGGAGGCTGAATAAGCACGTTGGATCAGGCGGAACGCAGAAAATATCGCCGCCATGCCACAAATACACGGAATAATATCAGTGACCTCAACGACTGGGGCACTGCATAATGAGGAATCGGATATTATATCTGCGATCCGCTGAACAGGTGTATCTTTGGATGTACTGTTGTGCACAGGATCGGCATCTGCAGTTGACCCCAAAGGCAGAAGTATCCTTTCCTTTGGAAGATACTCGACCTGCTTTGTCAATGGTAATGCCAATACGTCTAACGGTACGCGAACAGGATATGGTGGGATGAAGTCAGTGAGAGGAGTGCTGGTGGTCGAACCAAAGTAGCCGAGAACACCATGCAGGGTCGCTTCTGCTAGTCGACTGGAAGTGATCTCTCCCGAGTGTTGCCAAAATAGCTTAGCCTGTAGAACCAATATAGTGACAGTTCAGTCATCGACTCTGTCAACACCGACAACTTGAGGGAACTCACGTGAGATAGGCGGGAGGCAGGAAAGTAGGCCACAATGACCGTCGAATTTCGCACTCGTCGAAGACGCACGTCAAGTTCTGCCGAGTCCACATTGTTCCCTGCGCGCTAAAATAGATACACCTCAATTAACGAATGCCGAGCGATAACCTTGCAAAAGAAAGAACGGACTGTTTCCACTTACCAAAAACGAAGCAAAGCGCTCAGCAACTGCCACCGACGGAAACACCAAAATCTCGATGGATGCCACTCTTTTTGGCGGATTTTCGAAGCTCCCCACCGAACCGCTGCTTATAATAGAACCATCATCGCGTGCATCCTCCAGGTAGTAGATATACAGCAAAACATTCATCAACTTCTCCAACGATTGGTGGAAGCGAAATCGCGGATATCCAGACTTCAGCTTGGTGAGGATGGCGGGATCTCCTTGCTCATAGCCAACAACAGCTGACCATGTAGGCAAACTTATTGACACGCCATGTGCATCATTTTCAGGCAGTATTGATCCTAACTCTGCACAAAACGAATTCATGCGAGTCCTGCGTCCTTATCTTGGACTGACAACAACAACAAAAACTGTCGACTTTGGTTGCACTTTACATTGTATGCATCGACAGGACAGTATGACATCGTTTGATACATCATCACCTCGAAGCCGGATCCTCATCTTTGTTGTTCATCTCAAGATTCAAGAAAGAGAAAGAAGGCAGCTGACCTGCCAACAACGACGACGATGCAAATATTTTCCCGTCATGTTGGCATTGAACTTCATTGAAAATATTTGTACCATTAGTATCGATTAACAACTAACTTAGTATGTACACATTTCAAAAGAGGAGAAAACTCGCTGCTCGTTGCAGTGCACAGTATGTACAATACATGTGCATGTGAAGACTACTCCGTGCATGAATCGACAAACTATTTCTGCACGTAGAACAGTCAACGATTGCTTGGGAACTATGCAGCAGCAACAATAGCAACGGAACGGGGGGGGGGAACATACAATGGAAAGGAAACACAGTGGCCAACGCTACGAATTGATCATACCCCACGATCTTCGGTCTTCCGAGCGGACATTTCCACATTCGAATCCCTGATCGTAGAGGCGACCGACGGAGTCGTCACGCGCCCATTGCAATATCCTTTCCAATAGAAATGGTCACTCAACATCAAACAGAACTGCAGACACAACGGTAAACACGATACGATCGGAATGATCCAGATCGTTTCCACTCCTCCGGCTTCGTTGCTCGCAATGTCAAAGAACGAAAAGGACCACAACACGGCACAAAAGACTGTCAATGTGGGGAAAAAGGTCCATATTCCTTTGCCAAACCCATCGAAGCTTTCATTCAACACTATCAACAGCTTTCGAATTTGCGCTTGTGGGCGAGGGTCACTCACAGCCAATTCCGCGATCCTTCCCAAGCCATACTCCAACGTCACCATGTCGACGATCATCGAAAAGCCAACCACCAATGCCAACGGTGGAAAGAGAACGCCAAAGGTCAACAACACGGCCAAGTCACTGATGATCCGTACGGCATAAACCTTGCGAAGAATCAGGGGCCTCGGAATACCCAAGAGAATGTCGTCGTTGATCAATTGAAACGCCGTTGTATTCATCGAAGAAGCAAGGAACGCCACAGGACGGTACAATATTGGCAAGCACGACGTTACCGTACGAAAACTCCATGCACCAATCCCATATCGATGGAGACAGAACAGCTGTGCCGCCTTCAATCCAATGTGTACCAACGGCGCGACGATACCACTCAACAGATATCGCACCACAAAGACACCGCCAAAGACCGATACCAAGGTGGAAGAACATTGGTAGGAATAAATAAAGGGCGGATAAAACGTCACCGTTGTGACCGGATTCGACAACGCCGAGACAAAGGTGACGAACTGTGTGACCGATGCACCACAGAGAATGGTGACATTTTCGGGATTCCTGGTGGGAGAGGAGAGATAACATGGTTCCGTTGATATCTCGGACGTATCTGGTGCTGGAGGTATCAACGAATATTCGAAACAATTGGGACTCACAAAGGCTTCTGCCGCATAAGGTGCCAAAATGTTGTTGAACATCGATAACACCACCAAAAACAAGGATTGATGGGCGGGAGACAATAGATCTCGTGTCCAGGCTTCAATCACACGCAACACCACCAAGTTGCCCCATACCAATTTGAAGACACCAATCAAAAAGGAAATGAATTCGACCGTCACACGGCTGTAATTCTGGCTAATGGCGTAGACATACGCACCGTTGACGACAAAGACTAAGCTACAATTCCCCACGAATACGAGTACTAGCCATACCAGGCCTCGATCACATCGTTGCAGTATTCGTCGCCAATAATCACGGACGCTTAACGTTGTAAACATGGACGATATGCGAGCGGTCGAGATGGTCAATGATGAGAATGACGACGATCGCATGTCCTGAGCTCCATCTTGTTCACCGGTCGTTGCCCATCGAAGTAGCAAGTGATGGTGGATCTGTTTGTGTTGATACGCCAACACAAACATCACCGCCAACAAGACAAAGAAAAACACCAACAGCACCGCCAAGGGCGTGGTTCCTTTCATAAAGGCGAAGGCAACATCCCACGCGTATTGGAAGGTATAAGTTCCATAATTGACCTTGAGCACCGAATAAACCGGCATCAAGACGACACAGGCGTAGACACAGATCAGACCGATCAAGATGCGCAGGTATTGATTTTCCCACAAGAGCATATGCAAATGGTTCATCGTCTTCGTCGTCGTGGTCAACGAGAGCTTCAATCGCGGCGAGGTCGATATCGTCATGAGCGATGGATCGGGGGTACGGAAGAAATCCATCGAGCGTGATGTCTGATAGCCTTCGGAGTGAAGACTGCTGGTATCAGACAATGCTCGCAGGGGAAGCAACGACCCCATGGTCGGTAATGCTGGTGAAATCTGTCTCGTTGCTGCCTCTGTTGATTCAGATGAGTCAACGCTGTGAGATTGAGCGGCGGCTGGAGATTGCTGTTCATGCAGAGGGGACATTTGCTGTGGCTGCAACGATGGCCTAGAAGGAGGCCCCTCTGTTTCTTCACCGGCCAACATCGTGAGGACGATGGGTGCGGTGGTGAAATAGCGTGTACTGCAAACGGCCTTGTAGACTGCGATACACGACCAGGACGGCGGCGCCAAACATTGTAACACGACAACCACAATCGCCCCAATGCTCACCACCAATACGATCCAAGCGATCAACACACTGTTGGTACTGTCGGATCCACAATCATACGATGCATATTTGGGGTCATTGACAGGCAACTGCGATGAATCGCCGTGGTTGCACGCAAACATATTGCCGTCCAAGACATTGATGTCCGGCAAGGACAGCAGACTTGCGGGTAGATCACCTGATAAGCGATTGACTTGTAACCGTAGCGAGGTATACCGCGTGACCGACGACGAGGTATTCGATTGATTCTGGGCAGAAACGACCACCATATCGTCGGGTAGTACACCCGTGAACTGGTTAAACGACAAATCCATCGAATCAAAATAATGCGACGTCAATGCCGAGGGGATCTTTCCCGTCATCGCATTGTGCGACAAATCCAAACTCAGCAGGCTCCGACTCACCGTGAGATTACTATCCAACGGACCGGAGATGGCGTTCCCGGACAAATGCAACAGTGTCAACTGTGGCAAGGCGAACAGACACGATGGAACATACTCCAAGTGCAACCCAGGCGATAACGAATACACTGAAGAGGATACCCAGGGAAAGATCTTCTGGTTACAGGCCAAGGAAGTATGCAATCCATCCAAGACCAACGACGTCAAGTTGGTCGCGGTACAGGCGGTCAGGGGAATGCTACCGGTCACACAATTGCTCGCACAAATCACCGATTGGATAGTGGGCACTTGAAACAAGGCAGCTGGAATCGTACCCGTCAAGGCATTACTGCTAATATCCACTTTCAATACATGTTGTTGCACCACAGGATCCACCAATTGATCAATCGGCCCTGTCAACAGGTTCGAATTGATGGCCAAGACAAACAAGTTTTCCATTCCTCGAAACAATTGATTGATGGTGCCACTGAAATAATTGGTAGCCAATGAAAGGAAGCCATAATAGCCATTGGGGTTCAGAAAGGCATCCATCGGACCGTGTAGATAGTTTGCCGAGAGGTTCAGATATTGTAAGGATCTGAGTAGTTGGAAGTTGGGATGGATGGTTCCTGTCAGTTGGTTACCATTGCAAAACAACAACCGCAAAGCTGTCTCATTCAAATTTGATGGCAACGTTCCAGAAAAGGCGTTATTCGACATATCCAAAGCCTGAAAATAGGCTAAATTAGATGGAGATGTGTAGCCAATCTCAATCGGTCCGGTGAAGTCGTTGTGAGAGAAATCCATGTAGATCATGGAGTCCAAGTTGCTTGTAAACCAATCCACTCGTCCGTGCAACGCATTTTGCGCCAGGGCTAGTTCTCCTAGGTTTGGTAGCTCAAGCAATGCCGAGGGAATCGTACCCGTAAACATGTTATTGGAGACAACCAACTCTTCCAAAGCACGATTGAACGTCGATGGGATGCTGCCCGTGAAATGATTGTCGTACAGAAATACCGAGTTCAGATAGGATGCCCTGGAAAAATTCAAAGTAGCTACCTTTCCCGTGAAATGGTTATTCATGAGTGCCACAACCAGTAAATGCACGGAAGTCGCTAACCCTGGAGGTAAACTGCCAGTCAAATGATTGTTTCCCGCATTAAACTGTGCCAAACTTCCCCACTCGTAGACATTGTCTGGCAATGAACTTTGCAAATAATTGTCGGTAAGGTAAAACAATGCTGTTGCGGACGTGCTGGATACAAATTGCTCGGTGATCGCGAATGTGAATTGATTCGATTCGATGTTAATCGCAAACAGCTGGGACGCGTTGCTCAAGGACACTGGGAGGCTGCCAGACAACTCATTACTCATTAACCACAGTTGTGTCAATTGGGATCCTTCAGGAATAATTCCAGGAATTGTCCCATGAAACAGATTCGATTCAATCTGCAGATATTGCAACGTTGGTGTCGATAGAATGAATGCAGGAAGGGAACCCGTAAACAAGTTGTCAGAAACAACGAGAATGCTTAACTGCATCACAGCAAAGTCAACGTCGGGAAGAGACTGCGTAAACAAGTTAGATTCCAACGAAAGAGATGATAAAAGTTTTGGGGCAAAGAGTGAGGCCGGAACCGATCCAGTAAGGCCGTTATAGTCTAGACTGAGACGTTGCAACTTCGAATCCGTCTGCCAAGAGTCGGGCAATGATCCAACAAAATTGTTATGCTGTAGTTGTAGGGTTTCTACTGACAAAAGTTGCGGCAAGAAAGCTGGAATGGTCGATGACAATCGATTGGATTGAAAATTGAGTGTTGCAACCAGTCGCCATGATCGCCAAGCGTTGGGGATGCTACCTGTGAAAGAATTGCTGGAAACATCGAAAACTCGAATGTTTTGCCATTGCTCATACGAATCCGATAGATTTCCACCAAAAGAGCACCCTTGAATGCTGAAGTAGGTCATGTTGGTACAGGCAGCTAGCCAATTTGGAAGGCTACCTTGGAGGCCTTGATTGCCAATCAAATACAGATTTTCCAATGCGCATGAATTTCTTCCATCAAGGCTTGCTGGCAAACCTCCTGTTAAGAAATTTTCTGTGAGGGTTAGGCTTTGCAATTGTGGAATAGCGAAGATGTTTGATGGGATTGGTCCAACCAGAAAATTTTCGGCGAGGTTTAGATATTGCAAACCACTGATCGCCAGGGTCTCGGGAATCGTGCCTGTCAGAAGAGAAATTAGAGCGACTAAAGCACAGTAAAAGGACACAGATTATACCTGATAACACATTTTTGCTGAGATCTAGATGGACCAGATTCGATAATCCCGCTAAAGAGTCGGGAATGTTGTAGGCTAAATTATGATTGGGAAGAGAAATAGCGGTCACGGTGCAGGGGGTGTTCACACAGTCTCCATAGCATGTAATGCCCTGCCAGATCTCCAAACAAGGGTTCGAGACATTGACGCCCCGAAACTCCCATGGATATCCGGATACGTTGTACGGGGTGGCCCACTGCCAGTTCTCGCCGCCGTTGTTATCAAACAGGTTTTCCAGAATGTAGTACTCATTTTCAGGGAATGAAGCAGATCTTATTGAGATACCAAACACAAGAACTGCCACCACTATTGAAACGAACGTTTTCTTGGTCATAAACGCGAAGAAACTGATCAACATGGTCAAAGTGTTGTTGCGGGGAATCTACGTGGTTTATGCCTCATTTACTGCTTCGTCGGCCAAACTGTTATCCACGCAAACGATATAAATTACTCCTTATCGCATATGCCAAATAAACCATCCCATTGGGTCCATTTTTACCAGTTTCCTTGCATATTTCTTGCTCACTCTTCTTCATGGGCGGCTGCCAACAACATCATCGTCGTCATCATCATCATCATCATCAACCTCACGATTTCCAAACAACCCAAACCAACGCAAGGTTTGTGTCCCGCCAGCCCACCAACCATTGCTCCTCCTGCTGCATTCTTCTCGAGACGATTGCAGGTCCTTTACTTGTTGTTGTTGCAATAGTGAGTGAGCTCTTTTGCACAGCAGTTAGTGAGGAATATCTATCGTGTATTTTGTTCTTGTTGCTGCTGCACTAATTGTCGGAGCCAATGGAAGTTTTGTTGAGTCACGATCGGTTTTTCACCCGGTTGGTGAATTTGATCCCAACCGACTTGTATAATCACACCGAGTCGATGACCGGCAACAAGAACATTCATGTCCCCGAAGTTGTGGAAAATTCAGTCTTCAAGGCTAATGATGGGGAAGAAGGAAATAACAAATATTTCAAGCACAAGAAGCAACCGCTGGCTGCTGATGAGAAAAAGTTACTGCGCCAAGAGCGCAAAAAGCGAAAATACGAACCTGATCAAGACGAGGTATGTCGTTGTTGTCGCTACCTTCGTGATTGGAATAGTGTAGTAACAGTATCGCTGTGTGATTGTAGATTGAGGAAGATATTTTGCCTTCTAATCAAACCGGCGAGATCGATGCTGATGAAGAGAAGGTCGAGGAAGTGAAGGAAACTGTTTACAACAAAAGCGCACCCACAGCCAACTTGGATGAATTACGGAAGCGTTTGCAGGACAGAATATCACAGATGCGAGAGCAGCGTCAGACCAAGAAGCCACGCGTCGAAGAGGAGCCGAAGAAAACCGACAAGAAGACAGACTCGTCACGATCAGTGGCCGAAAACAGCTCCGTGGGCAGTGAAAGCAACTCCAAAACTGTTGAAAAGAGCAGCTCGTCATCCAGTACCGCCTTATCGCGCGCGGAGGCGTTACAACGGGAGCTTTTGGCGTCCTCGCCCGCGGCTTCTGCAGTTTCGATGGATACCAGCGGTATTGAGTTCAATCCCATTTTGCAAAGCGAAGCAGATATTTCGGAGCAAATTCGCGTGGCAACGAAGAAGAAGGAAGGTGGAAAAGTTGCTCGTCTTCAGAGATTGTTGAAGGAGGCTGAGAAGAAGCGGGAGCGTCTGACGGCATTAATGTCTTCGAAGGACGAAACGCTGCAAGCGAAAGCACGCGCAGAACAATGGAACGATGTCTTAACAGTTGCGGCTGGTGGAAAGGCCTTATTGGTGTCCACAATTGGTCACAATGTTGGTAAAGAGACGACGAAAGCCGAACAACGCATCAAGAAGGCGCTGAAAAAGAGAGAAAAGAAGAAGGAGAAGAGTGCCAAAGAGTGGAACGAGCGTCTTCGAAATGTTGAAGATGACAAGAATGCCCGCCTGGACAAGCGCGATGAAAATATTAAGATGAAGAAACAACGTCACTTGGGCAAGGCGTCCAAGGAAGATGGAGAGTCATCTGGTCGTAGAGGTGACTACAAGGGGAAGACTGCATCGTCTTCATCATCATCAACGAAGGCATCGTTTGGTCATAGAGCCGGCTTTGAAGGAAAGAAGAGCAGTGGGAAGTTTTTGAACAAGTAACTCACGCCGCCTCGTTGATGTATGATAGGGCGAGCGGTCCTTCTGTAACTCGTAACTTCATTTTTATGGCACTTGTTATTAATGATGCGCGTTTCGTCGTATTCCACTTGTTTGTCGTATCCACTCCCTTAGTGCTTCTATCTAATGCCCAGTGCTTTATACTCCGCAGTTATTAACCAAGTCGAAAGTCGAAGTGCCTCAGTACCTTACAATTTAAACAAACCACCACATATACAAGCTAACCTGCTCCCAACCTTTGTACACCACGGACCCCACCACAAAAATGTGACCGCTCCTGACACGACGACGACGACGGTGCACAGTCAAATTTTCCACCACCGCGCCGCCTGCTGCTCGCTCCGTGCTCGATGACTGTTGGATTGGAGCTGAGCAGCTGCAATGAAGTATATGTATGGGTCATAAAGTGAGCCCCTTTCTGTGCTGCGGTCGGAATTAGTCAACATGAACAAGGCGAAGAAGCAGGTCAAAAAGCTGTTGGGCGGCAAAAAGAAGAAGGGAAAGAAGAGCAACAATGCCGACCCTCAAAACCCTGAGGCGGAAGTCGCCAACAACTCCGATGGATCCGACGACGAAGGAGAAGACACCAACGAAGCAGAGACTGCAGTAGCTGCCGAGACTGTTCCCGAAACCACAACCACTTCGGCAGCGGAGGAAGATGCTGCTGCCGCCGCCGCCGCTGCTGCCGCTGCTGAACAAGAAGCCCAAGCCGCGGCCGCCGCTGCAGCAGCTGCAGAGGCTGAAGCAGCGGCTGCGGCCGCCGCTGCAGTCGCAGCGGAAGCGGAAGCCGCCGCCGCGGCCGCTGCTGCCGCAGCTGCGGAGCAAGAAGCGCAGGCGGCTGCCGCCGCTGCTGCTGCCGCAGAAGAAGACGCCAAGGCTGCTGCTGCCGCTGCCGCCGCGGAGGAGGAAGCTAAGGCTGCAGCAGCTGCCGCTGCGGCTGAAGAAGAGGCACGTATTGCGGCCGCCGCTGCCGCCGCGGCGGAGGAAGAGGCCCGCGCTGCCGAAGCGGCCGCCGCTGCCGCCGCTGCTGAGGAAGCTGCTGCCGCTGCCGCTGCCGCTGCTGCCGCGGAAGAAGAAGCCAAGGCTGCTGCTGCCGCCGCTGCTGCCGCGGAAGATGAAGCTCGTGCTGCCGCCGCTGCTGCCGCCGCTGAGGAAGAGGCCAAGGCCGCCGCTGCTGCTGCCGCCGCTGCTGCCGCCGAGGAAGAAGCCAAGGCCGCCGCTGCTGCTGCCACCGCCGCTGCCGCTACCGCTTCCGCTGCCGAGGAAGAAGCCAAGGCCACCGCGAAAGATTCCGAGACCTCCCCTGCTGAAGACACGAAGAAGGACTCCGAGAAGGCGACGCCCAAGTTCGCGCCTTGCGCTGAGACGGAGCCTGTCGTCGAGAGCTCCACTTCGGCAAGCCCCTTGCACACGCCAGTGACCCCTCAAAAGGCAGCCCCCGCGGCCAGTGAGCCTCACACTCACAACGACAACCAGAAGAATGCTGGTTTGTTCTGTGGCGGCTGTGTCATCGCCTAAGGAGTGTCTGCGGCACCGCTGACGATTTTGTATGTTGTCTTCCCTTTCCTACTTTCTTATCCTGTGTTTGAGACGCGCAAGGGGCGAGTCTGTTATAAGTTTTGTAGACCTCATGTTTATATACGACTCTCAGCGCTGTAAGACGGTTTATTTCATTTCTTCTCACTTCTCTTGTGTTCGGTCGTTAATATAATACAATAGGCGAACCTTGCTACAGGGAAGCAAAGCGGTCCCCAAAAATGACTCGTTGTCGATAATGGTCAAGCACCATTCGCTTCATCAAGGAGGAGTATGCTAACGAACTCATTAAGACCACATAGACAAAGCTCAAATAAATAAACTAAATCATCTTACAGCGCTCAGAGAGAGGGAGAGTCGTATATAAACATGAGGTCTACAAAACTTATAACAGACTCGCCCCTTGCGCGTCTCAAACACAGGATAAGAAAGTAGGAAAGGGAAGACAACATACAAAATCGTCAGCGGTGCCGCAGACACTCCTTAGGCGATGACACAGCCGCCACAGAACAAACCAGCATTCTTCTGGTTGTCGTTGTGAGTGTGAGGCTCACTGGCCGCGGGGGCTGCCTTTTGAGGGGTCACTGGCGTGTGCAAGGGGCTTGCCGAAGTGGAGCTCTCGACGACAGGCTCCGTCTCAGCGCAAGGCGCGAACTTGGGCGTCGCCTTCTCGGAGTCCTTCTTCGTGTCTTCAGCAGGGGAGGTCTCGGAATCTTTCGCGGTGGCCTTGGCTTCTTCCTCGGCAGCGGAAGCGGTAGCGGCAGCGGCGGTGGCAGCAGCAGCGGCGGCCTTGGCTTCTTCCTCGGCGGCAGCAGCGGCGGCAGCAGCAGCGGCGGCCTTGGCCTCTTCCTCAGCGGCGGCAGCAGCGGCGGCAGCACGAGCTTCATCTTCCGCGGCAGCAGCGGCGGCAGCAGCAGCCTTGGCTTCTTCTTCCGCGGCAGCAGCGGCAGCGGCAGCGGCAGCAGCTTCCTCAGCAGCGGCGGCAGCGGCGGCCGCTTCGGCAGCGCGGGCCTCTTCCTCCGCCGCGGCGGCAGCGGCGGCCGCAATACGTGCCTCTTCTTCAGCCGCAGCGGCAGCTGCTGCAGCCTTAGCTTCCTCCTCCGCGGCGGCAGCGGCAGCAGCAGCCTTGGCGTCTTCTTCTGCGGCAGCAGCAGCGGCGGCAGCCGCCTGCGCTTCTTGCTCCGCAGCTGCGGCAGCAGCGGCCGCGGCGGCGGCTTCCGCTTCCGCTGCGACTGCAGCGGCGGCCGCAGCCGCTGCTTCAGCCTCTGCAGCTGCTGCAGCGGCGGCCGCGGCTTGGGCTTCTTGTTCAGCAGCGGCAGCAGCGGCGGCGGCGGCAGCAGCATCTTCCTCCGCTGCCGAAGTGGTTGTGGTTTCGGGAACAGTCTCGGCAGCTACTGCAGTCTCTGCTTCGTTGGTGTCTTCTCCTTCGTCGTCGGATCCATCGGAGTTGTTGGCGACTTCCGCCTCAGGGTTTTGAGGGTCGGCATTGTTGCTCTTCTTTCCCTTCTTCTTTTTGCCGCCCAACAGCTTTTTGACCTGCTTCTTCGCCTTGTTCATGTTGACTAATTCCGACCGCAGCACAGAAAGGGGCTCACTTTATGACCCATACATATACTTCATTGCAGCTGCTCAGCTCCAATCCAACAGTCATCGAGCACGGAGCGAGCAGCAGGCGGCGCGGTGGTGGAAAATTTGACTGTGCACCGTCGTCGTCGTCGTGTCAGGAGCGGTCACATTTTTGTGGTGGGGTCCGTCGTGTACATTAAAATGGTCCAATAGATTTGCCATAGTACTGATGGCAGTTGACAGAATGTACAATATTTCTTATTTTCTTGTTGACTGATTTTAGCTCATGTCATTGGTTTGGTATTAGCCAATTCGCCGATTTTTGACATACTGTTTGTGTGCGAGTTGTCTCTCTTTCGTCGTAACTCGAGCACATTGTAAATCCAGCGAATCGACGGTCGTACTTGTGAATCAGCATATTGATAAGTGTACAACAACTTGACCAGCATTGACAGCCTGTTCATTGTATTTTCCGCATTTTTCTTTGGTTTCTCGCAACATATCCCAAGATGAAGCTCATATTCTTATCCATCTTGTGCCTCTCTTCGTTGTTTGTGGGATTTTCTGCCGACTGTCCTTTCTCCAATGTCGCAGTGGTCGTATTCGCCGCCGCTGCGGACTTTCCCATGATGTATTTCACATTGACCACTCTATCACGTTTCATGCTCTGCAGCAACAAAATTCACCTCGTGATAGATGCTGCTGATGTACCTGCATCCATGTTGTGGTTTGCGGAAAATATGGGTCGTCACATAGTCCAATTGCACAGCTTTCCATTGCCAGACATAGCGGCCTTCAAGGCCATCGCAGATGGACGAGAAAAGTCCATCGTATCACATCACTGGGGGAAATTCTGGGCGGATAAGTTCGTAGAAAAGGACTCCGGGGTGGACTACATCATGTTCATGGACGTTGATACGATTTTGGCGATGCCTTTGTCGTGCAAGTCGTTGTTTAACGACAAAGGGTTGCCGCACTACGTAGCTGTACCATGGAACGCTGATTCCAAGCCAACAAAGACAACTTGTGAACAATGGACGGGTGGGGTATGTGATCGCTCGTTTGCTGCGACGAGTCCCTTTTTGATGCCCCTGGCCGCGTTCGAACCGTTGCGAACGTTGGTGCGGTCAAAACTTCACCCCGAAGCCGATTCCTTCGATAGCGCCTTTCAATATTGGTTGAGCAACAACAAGGGATTGTCGCTCCAACCCCATCAAATCATGGGAGAGTTCATGTACCGTGAACAGTCGACCAAGATACACAGCATCTATTGTCCCGCTTGGCCTACCCACTTTGGCGCGAAGGATACACCGGCGGAGGTGGAAGCCTGTGCGTATTACGTTCCTCCTGGTCTCTATTACGATAAGCCTGTCCAACAACGCTTGAAATTAGCAGCGGATAAAGAATTTGAAGCTGCAACATATGCAGCGCAACCCGCCGCGGGGTTGGAGACGGTGTATGGCTCCCGTTTTGCCCTGCCGACGATGCCCCTGTTGGAAACCCTCGTCGATCAAGGAGATTGCATTGGTATTTATCTGTATCGAGGAGATGTCTCCACGGAGGAAGGATGTACCGAAACATCCGCCAAATCGATCCACAAGATGTTGGATCTCTATCACGGCCAGCGTCCGTTGCCGTGGGAGAAAGTTGTCGACGTCTATGCGCCCGACAACGATCAACATCGGTTGTGTGCCACCAGCAGTTGATCGATTTTAGAGTTGAGCATGATCGCCTTCCTTGCTTCCTTCCTTGCTTCCTTCCGTTCTACACCCCATATTCGTTGCTGTTGATGCTGCGTGCCGATAGGAGTATGTGTATTGTGCGTGCCCGCGCGTTTCGTTTGTTTTTTGATGAATTGTCAGCTGCTGTTATTCTCTCGAAAGTCCCTCTCTTCCTCTCGCTCTCTCTCCCGTTTACTGTAGCACCAGCTTAGAGCTTTCTTCTCGTAGCGTATGTAGATGTCAAATCGGATAGCCATCTATAGTCTGTCTGTTGCTGTGAGGTGACCGCTGGTAGCCTGTACCCCACTCACGCCCTTTTGAATATAAAGCGATTGCCGTGAAAAATGGATCGTGTGTGTGTGTGTGTTCCACGGGAAGGTAGGTAGGTGTTCATGTGTTTGTGTGTTTCGTTACAACTAAAAGACGCCAGGTGGATGTGCATACTGCGAGCGGCAAACAAACCACCACAACAGGAGGCAGCCGCAAATGCAACAAGACGTTTGGGAGACCGAATGAGTAATGAGCAGTAATCGTAATGCAATCGTCGTCATACACACGGAGAGGTCAAGATACCGCCGTAGATGCGCGAGAGGAAGAAATGGCAATACGTTGAAGGGACGGGGGCGACATTGGTCGTGTGATACAGGCAGAGGCAGAGGCAGACTGAGCGCGAAGAGGAGAACGCGGAGACGAAGGAGGAAGGCAGGACACTGAGAAGCAGACGAAGGATGGGATCAACGTCAAGGAAATGATAACAGATGCAGCTCCCCATCGTAGGTGATTCTACGATGTGCGGTGGAGTCTGTCGTACGTTGTACAAAACGTACCAGCCACAGTTAACGCGCGAACACCGCAAGAGGAGGAGGAGGAGGAGGTGATGGAAGCACGGGTGGTGGAGGGAGGGGGGGGGCTCTTCTACTGCCTCTCTACGCCGTGACATTCTCGAATTTGCTCTTCAAATCTTCGACTTCCGCCAAGAACGCATCGACCCCCATCGCGTGAATGAAGATGAACCCGGCGCTGTTGCGCACCTTCGGGTGATGATGATTCGTGAAATACTCGTCCCCCAGCAACGTCACCAACATCTCCTTTTGGTCCCGTTGAATTTGACGGGCCCAGGCGGAGAACGGACCATCATAATGCGGGGAAGGGAACGAGGCTTGTTTCTGGGTCGTGAAACACGACATAAACGTGTCGTGCATCAAGTTCAAATCATTCTCCGAACAAGGAATCATCAACGTCGCTTGACTCGGTGGGAAGACAAACCAGACATTGCGATAACCCCACACCAACAACTCACGATTGTCTAAATCATGACGTGACAGGGCAATGCGTAAACCCGCCGCGACGACCGTCAACACTTTGTAATGGGTATCCGGCCCGGTGCCTTCGGGGTCAAAGGCCACCGTGACAATGTCCGGTTGACGCGCTTTCATCAAGTTCGCCATAGGCAACGCATCATCTTCCAACGAAGGCATCGGGGTAAAGAAATCATCCGTGTAGAACCTGTACCGCAGCGCAACAAGAACAAGACACACAACCAACGTCACAGACGACCCCACAACAACACCACCACTACCACCAGCAGAGACGGACGAGCCACTTACTTGGAACGCATGTGATGAATACGATTCATGGGCATCGAGGACAAGGCCCAGACACGGTCAACTTCCGATTCACGCATGCAACCTTTCAAGACTTGCATGTCCTTGGGCACGGCATCACCGGGTTGATGATGCGCCAGGTAGTCGTCTTTGATCCAACGGACTTTCGCCACCAATTGTTCCGCCAAGCTGCCATAACTTTGTTGGACGGTAATTTGCCACACCTCGGCGACTTTGCGCAAGAACACGATGTTTTCGATCCAGTCTTGGGTCTTGAAGTCCTGGCGGAAGAACGCGTCACGGAATTCCGACATCAAATCGTCGTATTCACGTTGCAAATGACCATTCTTCACCGCCCCTTCAATGAACGTCACCATACCGGACTCTGAGGCACCCGGCCATTGGCCTAGCACCGCCGTGGCTTGATTCAGTAAGAAATCATCGTTCACCGAATGGAAACCCGACGTCAAGTACGCAAAGTGATTCAAGTTGCCGTTGTACGCCTCCCCCAGGAGGTTCTCCTTGTACGACGTGAAACTCCCTGATCGTCCACGTCCACCCGCACCACCGGACAGCACCGACATCGAATTGTTGCCCTTGAACGATTGCAAGGACGACTGACGACGATCGGCCACAATGCTCACACGGGTGACGGAGATGGACGGTTGACGACCCAACATCTCATGCATCGCACCGTGATACGACAACATGATATCGTCGTGGTGCGGGGCCGTGTGCAACACCCGCAACCCACGTGGCGCCGATTCAATCAACCCACCTTCCACTTTATCTTTCAAACGACGAGAGGCACACGTACACAAGAGATTGAACGCCAATGGATCACGTACCAACCACGCCGGCAATCGAACGAAACCCACCGCTTCGACCACTTGCGACAACTGCAACTGGTGCACCGGTGTTTTCAACGCCAAGGAGGCATCGTATAAGATCGATTCCAACAACAAATACTCCACCGATGGACGCAACAAATACGGGGTCGAGATGTCCAAATTACCCGCCATGTAGTTCAAGGCCCAGGGCAACGTCTCGGGCGAAATGCGATCCGCTTGTTCTTGCTTCCGAGCCGTCAACTTCATCGCTGCACCATGGGTCAAATAGAAACGTGCATTCGGCATATGATGCAAGACAGAGGCCGGACGTAACGCGTGTTCAGGCTCTTCAATCGCGGCACGAATGACGGAGGCCTTGCCCTCACCGGCCGCCATGATAATGATCTTCGCATTGGGATTGTACGTGATCGTACGCAAACCGATCGTCATCGCCGCCTTACCGCGAGCTTTCTCAATACCTCCAAGATCACTGGCTGCCGCGGCCGCCGTGGGGTAGTTGAAGGAGACAAGTCTGTGCGAGCGAGGACAACACACCCAACAAGGTTAAGACGGTGTCCGTGACACGTGTATATCAATATCGTAGCACTCACCTGGTAATTGAATCATGTTCCGCACCTTCTTGATTGAAGGCAATGTGTCCATCTGGACCAATACCACCCAAAAAGAAGCCAATACCGCCAATGTTGCTCAATCGTTGCTCGAAATCCTGACAAAACTTGTCCACTTTCACTAAGATGGCCTTTGCTTCAATTTCATGCTCATTGACAGGCTCACGGGTCAACAAGGACAAGTCAACATTGATTTTATCGAAAAAGGAGAGCTCCTCTTCACGAAGCACACCATTCTTGAGCAAGTCGAAATCCATGACATGGTCATCGGCGATGCCCAAGTTCTTCAAATAGAAATTGCGAATGTAATTGCAAAAGGAATTGCGATGGGTGGGAAGCATGGGAAAGAATTCATCCAACATGACAAAGGTCAAATCTTCGGTTTCTGGAAAGGATTCCTTCGTGTAACCAAAAGCTCTGATTTCCGCCTGGATGTCCGGCTGCGACCACATGGTACGGTATCTTTCCAACGTCTTGATGAAATACTCAGGTGTCTTGCCCGTAGGCAGGGCAATAACACCCTTTGGATTGGCATCAACCCACTCCAAGAAGCTAAGAGCAACGATCTTGCCCAGCTCGTAGACATTCTGCACTTCGACGACCGGAGCGCGTTCTCCTTCATACACCGAGGAACTACGCCGACTTCGGACCAAAAAGGCTTTCTCCACGTCCGTCAACTCACTGAAAGACACCATGTTGCAATGCTTAGATCCCAATAGGATTGTACATTTAGAATGACGATGCTTCTCTCTCCGTCCGAAGAAGAAGTTCTGCGATGGACCTCGACCATACATCAACTTCAAGATTCCCATGTACGAAATAGATCGTAAAGATACAATACACAGTGGTTCAGTACACATCAACTTTGGTTTGGTGACGTTTCAGTTTGTTGCAGTAAGCAAGTCTGAACGCGATGATGATGACGACATGGTCGATCGGATCAACAAGAAAAAGGTGAGCAGATCCATCGATAAGTAGTAGCTCTTATTGCATTGTGAAATAGGCAACGGACAAAAATCTATCTTCACGGTTTCCTTTTAGTGCAACCTTTCCCAAAAGACGAACATATTGCGTTCCTTGATTGCGACGTAAATTGAGTTTTGAGGAGCGGCGAACGGACGTTTTTCAGATTATCATTCGTCTCGAAATTTTTACCAGCCAAAGGAGGATTTTAGATCATGGCTATGCTGTTTAATTTCTACGTCTACAACCGAAAAGGAAGATGCTTATACTACAGAGAGTGGAATCGACCACAGAACACTATGTCCGATGATCCCGAAGAAGAACGGCGTTTGATGTAAGTGGCCCATCATCAATCAGACTTACTTCGTTCTGCAATGTGCACCTGTAACGATTTATTCCACAGGTTTGGTATGCTTTTCTCTCTCAAGGAGGTAGTTGCGCGGTTCTCTCCCACAGGAAGTGACAATCTTCACGTGATGAAGACCAGCAACTTCATTTTGCATCATTTCCAGAGTCTGACGGGATTTGTGTTTGTGATCAACACCAAAGCGGACGTTCCCGGTATGGTTTCTCTCACATCAAATGAGGCCTTTGCTATCGTACGTTTTTTTCTCACGGTGATTCTCGTCCCTGTGTTTGACAGATCTCTACGCAAACCTGCAGCACATTTACTCGAATATTTTCATTGAATACGTGGCCAAAAATCCGCTGTATCATTTCAATGGCGAAGATCCCATCGACAACCCGCTGTTTGCGACCAAAGTGGAGGAATATTTGATGAGTCTACCCGTTCCGAAGTAAGCCTGTGAGATTTTGGTGGTGGTGGGTTCGTCGGGGCAACGGCTGTGTGGCGACTCTCGCTGCAGTGAAATGTGGTTTATGATGAAGTTTCCCCCTACCAAATAGATGTATATTACTAAATTCAACCTCTACTTACGCCAGACAACATCAGTATTCGACACGTTCAAGCGACAAAACCACCGACCGTGACAGCAGATTTGTAAAGCCCAAACAAGCAACTGGCTAACAATTGCACACCATGCCTCGACCAGCGGCGGGCAGTGTGATCCTCTGGCCATCCGTCCTCCAATGAGTCAATACACTGGCTCTTACCGTCGCTGGGTGTGCAGCAGCAAGTACCCACACCGCTCCCCCCTCCCCCACTCTCTCACGCTCACTGATAACGCTAAAAACACATATCCAACCATCGATGTACACACATGCGAGTCGTAGTTAAGAAGACAGCGAGCGACAGGGGGGGGGGGACACATACAGTGAACAATAACAGGGCATCGATCGATGTGGATGCCACAAAGGAGCTAGCTACACATTGAAACCACCGCCGCCCCCACACACGGTGGTGATGGTGGTGGCTGGGCTACACAGAACGAACACGCTCAGAACACGCCCGATGCGTCGGGGGGAGCAAACAACAGGCATTCTTATGCGACCTTCTTTCGCTTGTTGTTGGTGTTCACCGCCGCGGTGGCGGCGGCTTGGCTGTTGGTCTTGCTGGCGCTGGATGAAGCGGTGGTGGCGGTGGTAGACGCAGCCTTCTCCGAGGCGGCGGGTGTCTTCGGGGCGGCCACCGTCAAGTCCAACGATCGCTTGTTGCCGGTCAGCGGGGCAGCGACAGCAGTGCCACCGGTGCTTTTCCGGCCTCGCGCCGAGACAGTGACGGTTTTCTTCGGTGGCGCCACTGGTGTCACCGACGACTGTTGCGAGGCCACCGCCGTCAGATCGACGACGCCGTCACTCTCTGCGCTTTGCTCAATCAATGCTTTCAATCCTTTCGTCGCGGCGGTAGCGGCCGAAGCCGCAGGCGTCTTGGCACCACCACCCGCAGCAGCGGCCGCGGTGCCTTTCTTTTTCCCCGTCGCGGGTGTCTTGTTGCTGCCGTTGCTGGACTGCGTCGCTTGGGAGGCGGGAAGAGCAGTGACGGCGTTGTCTTCGACGCCACTGGCCGGGGCTGCCGACGACGACGTGGCGGTAACGGGTTTGTTCTTCGTCCCCGAGACGACGCCGCCGCGTAAACCCTTGTTCCCCATCGCAGGAGACGCCATCGGAGGTCGTTTGGGCGTCGTGGTCGCCGTCGCTGTGGGCTGCGACAAGACCGTGTCGACGAACTTACTCGGCGACGACGCCGCCATTTGGCTCCAATACGCCGCCGAACGACTCGGCGCATCCTTATCGCCATCATCGCTATCATCGTCGTCGTCATCTGACGAGGACGTGAGGACGTCCTGCGACTGGGTCAGTACCTGGGACGCGGCCGGGGTCGCCGTGATCGCGTGAGACGGCAAGAAATGACTCGGCGGCTTGAAATGCACCGTGCTGTCCACCAGAAGCTTTTGCAACGCCGCCGGAGGAGCCGGCAAGGACAAGAGCGACGATGCCTGGGAGAGGGACAAACGATGCGCCGCGGGGGTTTGCTGCGACCGCGGTGCGATGGGCGTCGAGGCGTCGCTGTCGCTGCCGTCGTCGTCACTGTCGCTGCTGACGCTGGGGCTGGCCGCTTGCGTTTGCGTCAACGTATCAGTCGCCGTTAAACGTTCTCGCGCGGGCACAAAGCCTTTCTTCGCCGACGAGGCAGCGGAGGCGGTGGTGGTGGCGGTGGGGGTTTTCGTTGCCTTGACGACCGTCGAGGAGCTGCCACTGTCACTGTCACTGTCGCTGTCACTGTCGCTGCCGCTGGCGTCAGAGTCGTTGGACTCCGAATCGGACGAGAAAATGGGCTGTGGGACCGCGTTGATCTTCTTCGCGGGGGTCACGAGAGGGGGCTTCTTCGATGCGGGGGCAACAGCGGGAGCAGCGGCAGCGGGTGCGGCAGCGGCAGCGGTCGTAGGCTTCTCCGCGGCGGTGGGCTTCGTCCCCGCGACACGCGCACGTGTCACACGCGTGGTCACATTCGCCGTCGCAGAAGAACCCACCGACGACGGTTGTAGCGTGGTCTCCTGCGAGTCGTTGCCGTCCGGTGCCGTAGAGGGGACGTCGTAGATGTCCACGACAGCGGCGGCAGTCGATGTGGTTGGCGCCGCCGCCGCCGTCAGTTGGGTGACTTCGTGCGCATCGGGCTGCGACTGCGAGAACTCCAGTGGCACGTTGACATCCAATGTGGCAAAGGGATGCGTTGCGGGTAACGGTTTGACACTCGACGGCATCGAGGACGTCGTTGGGGCCGGTGGAGCCGCCGGTGTCGCCGCCGGTTGGGTACCGTTGAGTTTGGCAGGGGCGGCTTTCTTCAACGTTTGGGTTTGCGTCTTGGGCTTCGACGCGTTGGCGGCGGTGGGAGGAGCCTCAGACTCTGAATCCGACTCGGAGCCAGAGTCGTCGGAGTCAGAGTCAGAGTCGGAGTCCGAGTCCGAGTCAGATGAGGTTAACACGGTCGTCTTCGGCTTCTTCGCCGCCGCTGCAGCGGTCGCAGCAGCAGCAGCTTTGGTAGCGGCGGCAGAAGCCTTGGTGGGTGGTTGAGGCGCTTTCGTGGTGGGTTTGGCTTGGCCCGCTTTACCCGTGGTGGCAGCCGCATTTTTCGACGGGGCAGCGGCGGAAGACGACGAAGAGGAAGAGGAGTCACTGTCGCTGCCGCTGTCACTGTCGCTGTCACTGTCACTGCCGGACGAAGAAGAGACGCTCTCGCTCTCACTGGTCACCTTCGTCGCCTTCGCTGCGGCTGCTTTTCCCTTCGCAGCAGCAGGAGCAGCAGCTGACGTCGCCTTGGACGCTGTAGCAGGGCCCTTCGGCGCAGCTTTCGTCGACGAAAACGACGCGTCGGACTCGCTGTCGCTACCCGCATCTTTCGCTGCTGCTGCGGCCTTGGTGGCTTTGTTGGCGGCGAGGATCTTCTTCTCCGGCGCCACCGCTACGGCCTTGGCGCCAGCTTTGGCGGCGGCTCCTTTGGCAACCGCCGCCTTCGCGGTGGCGGTGGTGGTGGTCTTTGTGACCTTTCGGGCTTCGGCAGAGTCGGTCGAGCTGCCACTGTCGCTGTCGCTGTCACTATCGCTACCGCTATCGCTGTCGCTGTCACTGTCGCTACCGCTGTCGCTACCGCTGCTATCGGAGCTAACCGTCTTCGCAGAAGCGGCGGTCTTTGCGGCCGCCGCTGCCGCTGTCGCTGTCGCTGCTGGCTTCGTAGCCGGTTTGGAAGCTGCCGCTGCTGCGGCAGCAGTCGCCTTCGTCGCCTTCGCTGTAGGTTTTGGTGCATTCTTTGTCGCAGGCGCCTTGTTGTTGTCTTCGCTTTCGCTGTCTGTCATCGCGGACGCAGCAGCTGCTTGGATCGCGGCTGCGCCCATCGGTGCAACCTTCGTAGCGGTCGGCGGGGCGGTGGGTACTTTGGGTGCGCCAATGACCGTTTTCACTTTGGAAGGTACTTGGGGCACCGCAGGAGTGGTAGCAGTAGCTGTAGCAGAAGCAGTGGCTGTTGTGGAGCTGGGGACGGTGGTGGTGCCTTCTGCGCGAGGAGCAGGTGCAGCGGCAGCGGTAGCGGCGGCAGCTTTCTTCTCCGCAGCAGCAGCCTTCTTTTCCGCAGCCACCGCGGCAGCTTTCTCTTTCTTCAGCTGAGCAGCCGTCTTTGGCGCCTCCGCGGTCACTGCAGTTGCAGCTGCTATCTTAGAAGGCGCCTGCTCTTGAGGCTTCGACTGTTGCGATTGCGCTTGCTGCTGCTGTAACTGCTGCTGCTGTAGCTGATATTGCTGCTGCTTTTGAAGCTGCTTCTGTTGCTTCAGGGTTAATTTCTTTGCCGGGGCAGGTGTCGTAGGAGCAGCAGCTTCCGCAGGCACTGTGGTGGTGGCAGCAGCAGCAGCAGCTACCGCAGCTGGAACCGTAACGGGAGCTGCCACTGGTGCCGCAGGGGTCGCAGGCGGTGCCACAGGGGTCGCAGGCGGCGCCACTTTCGCCTCCGATGGCTTCATCTTCTTATTCGTCTGTGGGGATCGGATATCATTCACCTCGGCAGGTCGTTTGCGCTCATTGGCCGGCCCCTCCCCGTTCACCAAGCGGCTCACGGACGACAGACACTCGTGCACGCTATCCAACGACGTACGCACTTGTGATCGAACGCTCTCCAACACTTGTACAGGAACAACGATTCCACTTTCATGCGAAGCAATCGTAGATTGAACGATGGAGTCCACTTCGCGTAACTTGGTCGACAGAACTTTCAAGTCCTTCACGACCGTGACCGAGTTGTCCACGGCGCGGAATCCTTCCAAATAGATCTCCTTCGGGGCTTTGGAAGACTCAAAAATGCTACTAATCTTCATCGAGGGCAGTACATACGCAAAGGTGACACCAGCAGCTGGTTTGGCCTTTCCTTTCTTTCCTGGTGCAGCAGTTTCGTCACGTTGCGAAGACTGTTCTCCCGATTCCAACTTGATTTTCGTTGCATATCGCTTGCTCAAATCAGTATTATCGTTGGGGCGATTTGTTCTGACGGCCAAGACGTGATTGTAGACGTCCTCGACGATAGAGTCCGGGCCAAACAAAACGACGGATTGAAAACCGTCGTCGCACACTGCTTTGATCGACATAGCTCGACGTTGACGTTACAAAAGATCACTGGCGTTTCCCAACTACAAAAGAGAACTGTAGGAGCGTACTGCAAGAACTCCAATGCATTTTTATGAGATGATAATAACCAAGAGGATCGATGATCGGTGGATGACTGGTCCCTATTTTTACACAAACGTCCCAGACTATTGTGTTCCGAAGGAGAGGTGAGGTCCACACTGCTACTGAGGTCCTGAGCGGAATTTAAAGGCCACATCGCACATACACGTGTATTCAAGAAGTGTGGCGTTCTTGACTATGTCGCATTTATCATCCTACATGCTGTTTGTCACGGGTAAGATGCCAGCAGGGGCGAAAGAGCAATCATCAGCAGAAGAAAGATCACTGACCCAAAGCATTTGTTTGCTGATTGACAACACAACACAAGAATGGAGATACTACACTGAATAAATCGATAAGTTAGGTTGCGTTTGACTTGAGTCATACACACTTGCTCAGCACGTTCACCAAGACATAATGTGGCGGGAGAAAACAGAGGAGAGCAGCAACAGTTGCTGCTACTACTACAATCAACAATAGCAGAACGCTAATGGTAACAGGCGAAGCGATGTGACAGTACAGCAGAAGACGAAGGGAAGGCGCAAGGGATGAAGTATGTGAGGGACCACTACCATACGTAGCCGCTTCGCTGAGTCAACACCAACAACGACAGCAGCAGCTACGCGCACTTGCCAATACACATAGACAGCGATGGTAAATGGACAAACAGGGTGAGAGACTCGAGAGAGACACCTACCACCACCTTATCAAGCAGGCGATGAACAAAACCGATTTGAGTCCGATTTGAAGAACAAACCGCAGGAAAGACAGCATTTCATCGCACACAAACCAACGATTGGGGGGAGGGGGGAGTAATTTGAGAATCTAACGAATGTACAAATATGACGCGGGAGGAAGACGTGAAGGGATCTCAGTCGGGTCGAGTACCCGTACTCATCTCACCTATACGCACTCATCCCCCATGTATCGCATACAATAACGCCAACAAAAACAGCAACAGCTGTAACAATAACAACCATTGAGAAAGCAAACTACACTACTGCGGCCGTAAACAGTGGCGGGGTAGTGGTTCAACGATAAAATCAAAACAGACCCGCTCATCACCACTACACCGCATCCAACACGCCGAACGAAACGGCTGTGGTCACTGTCGAGAAGATGAGCGCTACTAACGGTGTAGGGTGTGTGGGGGGCAGGAAGGGGAAAGGGATGGGGAACCCCCGCCCCCTGTGTAAAATGTAAAATGGAGAAAAAACTCGCTGGAGCAATGTCGAAACGAAGCGCCCAACGAAACCGGAGGAACAAACAGGCACTGGACAAACGTGCCGAACACAAATAAACCGACACATTCACGTGTGCAACCATGATCGTATATGATTGCAAACGGAGGATAACTGATGAAAAGAAAACAACTGCTCGTCGAATGGAGACGACGAGAGAGGAAGAGTGAGAGAGTGAGAAAGAGAGGGGTGAGAAGGGAGATGGTCGCAATATGGTTAACCACCGAATCGCAACAGACGATGAAACAAAAGGAAGACTATCGAATGGAAGAACAAATTTCAGAAACAGCAGGACTTTGACTGTGGCGGAGAGGATAGACACCATTCGTAAGACAGCGGAGGACGAAGAGAGCGGTTGGAGGGTAGACGATGAACGTTACTACCCCCCATGGACCCTTGCGTCTCAACCAAAAAATACAGTATAAATTCATTCATCGACTATGAACGAGAAGCAATGAATATCAGGTAGTGTGCTTTGACCATGTTTGTTGCTTGACAGTCAATAGAGTGGGTAATATAATACGACAACGATGGATGAGAGGTACACGCGGCGGAAAAGAAACGAACAACCGAACAAACAAAAAACAGCAAATGTAGTCATATCATCACGTATGCAGATGGGTGGAAGAGGAAGAGGAAGAGGAAGAGGGACGAACAGGACTGGGAAGGAAGAGGACGAAAGGGAAATGGACGTGAGGTGTATGTGACGACGGAAACACCGGCAACTGATGACCAATGCGCAACGACATCACATCAACGAAAAAACTCGAGAAAATGAATAGGAGATGCAAACGGGAATGAGTAAAGTTCGATTTGCTTCGGGGGGAGAGAGAACGTTCAGCAGAACCACGTCGTCGAGCACTGTTGTGCTCTGGCAGTGTAGAAGAGGGGCAAAAGGTAACGTAGAGAACGAATCAATGTATGTAGGATGTCAACTGGTATAAAGTAGATACTAATTTGGGAGCGGGGAGGAAGGAGAGGGATGCAAAGGTGATAAGAGACAGAAGTGTGGTGGTGTGAATGTGCTCTGCCAATTGAACAACGGGGGCGAAGGCGCACATGTTAACGTCGATAAGTGAACTGCGGAGGAAACGTAGATATGTTTGGAACATGGTACAGAGTAGTTCACAAACCAAACTAAGAAGAGGAAGAAGGGGAAGGAGACGAGTCAGAAGATAGAGGGGTATCATGGACCTCCACGACCGTCGCATGACGCACATGGGCATGAGTGTGGTGTTCATTCTTCGACAATTTCTTTCGACCATAAAACACAGTATGCTCCTCAAAGAGATCTAAAGAATGGACACTGGAAGAGCTACTCGCCACAGAATGTTCTGCGGATGACAAATCGGTGACTGATCGTTGCTTTCTCATTTTGTGAGATCGCAGGAGATCGTGGTCGGGATCACGGCTTGCGGAGGATGTTGATTCATCGAAAAACGATTCATTGGGAGACGTGATCGTTTCCAGCCTTCGCTCATTTAAAATTGCTCGATATTCCTCACTAACTATCGACGGTTGACGGGTCAAAGTACCTATGTTGTTGTACAGATTAGGCTCATAAATGTGGCGGAAAAAGCTTTGACTCATGGAATAGAATGGAAGCAATACGATAATCAACACGACGTGCGTGCAGGAGTAAAATTCTATTCGCTTTTCGTGTATGAAAGGGATACTTATTATTCTTCGATCAAATCTTTCACGTCCTGCTGCCTGCACGCCATGTGTGCCGTTTTGGGTTTGTGAAGAACCAGCTCGTGTTCACCATTCAAACCGACGTTGTACAACGAATTGAACCACATGTACCATAGATATGTTACAAGTACGAGTATATTCAGTACATCAAAACAGATTCACAAAAACCAAAGACCAAACCGCCTCTACGTCGCACACCATCACATCATCAGGCAGCCATCGGGCACCGGTATATGTATAACTCGCAAGCGTTCTCAGCAAAAGCAGACGACTGATCATTCATAAACTTACACGTACCAACAGATGTTGGAAGATAAGTGATTGGAACGAGTTATTTTTGACTAACTGAAATATTTTTGTTGGAAGTCGGACATTGGACTTGGAGTTTTCGATTCCCTCGCTATTCAATCACCTCCCCCCGACAGATATTCCCATTTTTATTCTCCAAGACAAATGAACCGAAGTTTTTATTCACAAAACACTCGACAGAATGATTCATCGCCGAAATCCCCGAAATCTATCTTTACTTCTACTTCCTCACCGTCGTCTTCCTCCAATTTGAAACTGCCGCCAATCGGTAGCCGGCCGAACTCACAATGCCAATCTCGACCTGGTTCTCGCCTGGAAAGGGGGATGATGAGCCCTCGAACGATTGAGCGAACGTTCTCGGACACTTTGTATTCCCCACGATCCCCACGACGCGAAGGCGTCTCCCCTAAGTCTCAAAAGCTTCCACCGTTGGCGAAATCCGTCAGCAGTTGCTCAATCAATAGCTGTGATTCTTGGGAATCAGTAACATCACGACGATCACAAGCCTCCGATTACACCACTACGGTAACTTCATCTTCCAAATCCGTCAGCGGTGACGCGTTCAATGTACCGATCACGCGCATTCATCACTTGGAGAAATCACAAAAGTACAGGCGACCTTCGAGTCCTTCTGACCGTCTTTTTCAATCACAAAACCCCAATCTTCTTAAGACGTCTTTGACTCCGAAAGCTGTGGCTGAATTATTTTGGGAATACGAAAGCGAGTGCATGGCGCTGCCAGGGAGTTCGTACCCCTTGGAGCGGCTTGATTCTATCGACAGATAGCTGGCTGATTTACGTTTATCCCATGTGCAGAGAACTGTGCATTGCCTACGGGTTTATATCATTTATATCGATGTGAATTCGTGTTGTTTTCATCTGTCACCCGCTTCTCGAAGTCAAGGAGTATCTTTTGCTCAAACCTTCGGAGCGGGGTTTTGTTTCTTCTCTTCCTTCAACCTAGCACTTGAGCCATTGGCCCAGGTTGTTTATTGGATTTTTTATTTGGATCCTAATCCGTTTGGACTTCATCATTTGATTGTCCGTGAAGAATTGCTGATTTTGTCTGTTTTCATGTGCACTCAAGGGTCTGTGCGTTTGATAGAACATGTGTTCTGTGATTATCTACATTAATTTAGTGCTTGGTCGTGCTGCTATTTGAAGAGTGGGTCTTTCTTCGATGTGACAGGTCCATGCAATTGAGGGTTTGCTTTGTGGTGATTGTATAAGACCTGTGTGCGTGCTTTGGTCATTGTAAATTGTCCATTACGCTCTTCGTGGTGATGAGTTGACTTTCCTTGTAAAAATATCGACGAATTGGCGATTCGTGAGATGATGTCATTTCTCTCTTCGCGGTGTACATGTATTGCATATCATTTTACTAGGCGGCCTCCATTGGATGTGTTGTTTCTTCTCTGTGCGTCTTTTGGCAGCGGTTGCAATGGAATAGGTGTCTGCATTTTCTTCTTTATTTGATTTTGATTGCTTCCCGTACTTATCGACGCATCTCGTGGTGGGTGCTATCGATCAGCATCGTCTCATTTTATTTATTGTGTGTATTGAACGTGTGTGTTATTCGGTAGTTGTATGTCAGCTTCGAAAAGACAGACCAGAGAAGGAGTTAGTAGCGTGCCTCTCTCGTCTGTCTCTCGGGAAATATTCGTGTCAATCCATCCTGTAAACCGTGTGCATTAACCATCCAAAAGGAATACCACCATGTAGCTGTGGTAATTCCCAACTCTAAATAATTCCATTTTTCAGAACATCGACGGTTTATCCGCCTTTTTGTGAACATTTGTAAATTTCTTGAGACAAAGATATACAACGCGATGCTGATCACAGGAGAGAATGGACTGGTTTGGTCTCAATTTAGACTCTTCGACCTGAGACACGTAAACACAACAGAGGGATTGACAAACGTGAACCGTTAAGTCGCCCTACGAATGGCCAGTGGCTATTATGGGGGAACTAGTATTGAGAAAACGCGTACCTATTCACAAGAAGAGGCCAGCGCTGTTTGTGGCTACACAATGATCGAGTACATAGCTTGTTTTCTTTCCATGACAACGCACCAATTGTCTTGAAATGAAGCGTTGCTTGGGTAAAAGAAGACTACACTTCGTCACCCAAGGCACCCTCGACAACTCATTCAACGCTCAAGTGACGCTTCTTTTCTTGTTGTCCGCCAAATAAGACGTGAAAAGCTCTTGTCCGTTGGATTTGCGGCCCTCCTCTGTGTGCCTGAGAGGTGCGCACACCACATCCCGCACGGTAGAGCACACCCGAACAAGGTAGTTCACACTCCACCGCTGGTGGTCGCTCACAACGGCGCACAATGGTGTGCAAGCGCAACGCACGAGCGACGTGGACACGACTGGCATTCTTCATGTGAATCTCACAACGATAGGTTTGAAACCAAAACACAAAACAATATAGTTTCCCTTGCAGCTATATATTGTACTTGGCTATTACATTCTTTTGTTATCAATTATCAAATCCACCCTGAAAATGTCAACTTTATCTTCGCGATCTGTCTCTCCACGATCACCTCACACTGTTCAGGTCAGCCATGATTCCCCCAATAAGCTGCCACCTCTGAAGATTACGACAACGGAGCCTGTCTCTCCAAACCAAGTGGATTTCACGAAAGTGGATTCATTGTCTCCTGGGAGAAAGATCGTGTTGGCTCCTCTCAACATCCCTAGAAATACTTCCTTCCAGAACGTTGATGAAGTCCCAGTGCAACGTATTGCTAAACTGAAGAAGCTTCGACCTTTGAGTCCATCAGATTCTATTTCTTCCTTCTCCGGCCAAAACCTTCTTAAGAAAGCACTTTCCCCTAAACCATCGAGCTTTCTAGATTTGTTCGAATCGTGCAGCGAAGATTCGTCGTCAGTCGACTTGGCTGCTGTTTCGAAGTCGTCCAGCCGATTATCTTCTCCTGGCTTGCCTCCCTTGGTGAAACCCCGAACAATGAATCGCATTATCTCTGACATCTCTCTTGATTCGATGGTGGACAACAACTCATCGGAGCTCTTTTTGGAAGATTTTTAAGCGTGTTCTATGTTGTGCTTACTTTATATGTTCTCTATTTTTGTCCTATCACATGGTTAGCATCGAACTTAACATGGTCATCGTCAAATCGTCGATTATCCTCTCGGATTAGCATTTGGTTACATTTTTATTTCCGCTGTTTGCGTGGTGAAAAGTGCTGTACAATATCGCCATCCCTTACCCCTGCCTCGTTTTCCCTTTATTAGTTTCCAGACAATTCCCAATTTTCCCAAATCCCCTTTTTTTCGTTTCGTGGGAATGTTCGACCCTGCTAGAAGAGTTCCATTTTCTCTATTTTCTACTGTACTTGTTCTCCGTTCGATACGATGCGTTCTACGTTGTGGTGTATTGATCGTCGTCATCGAGCGCCTTCGCCTGCGTTGGGGGGGGGTGCCACAGTAAAGCACCCCCCCCACTGCTCTCTCCTTCCTTCTCTCGCATGATCAGCCCTATGAAAGCCTTCTGAATCTGGACACACCGATTCGTCTCGGCATCTTGTTCACTCGCTCACCTCTGAATCCTCTGCCCCTCTTCGTCTTCTTGCTATCTGGCTTCGCGTCTTGTTTTTGCTTCTTCTCCGTCTTCCTGGTTCTTCCTTCAGTTGTCCCTGTCTGCCTGCCCTACCTTCCCCATAGTCGCTATTTATTTCGCGTTAGGACTTTATACGTGTGTGTAGTTGTTTCCTGTATGTTTTGTGCATGTACAGCCAGCTTTCGTTCTCGATCTGTTTGTACTTGCTGCCAGACTCCCCTTCTTGTGTCTTTGTTGGTTACATGTATTCTTTCCTCGTGCTGCAAAATCGTTGGAAACCCCAAGATCATGAAAGTTTTGGTGGTCGTTTTGCGCTGGTGCCGTAGTGTATTTGTCATTTGTTAGCATTAGTGTCATTGTTGATTATTCTGCGAACAACTCAAAGAAAGCCGTTCGTTTCTTCCAACCCCCCTCTAGCATACTGTTTTTGTTGATTACACTCTCAACCCCCCCCCCCCATCACCTCTCTTCCTCACTAACTATTGAAGTCTTTGCCACACACTTTTGGGACTTTTTTCACATTAATGCTCTCCGCTCCGAACGTCTTTGGTTCGTCTTCGTTCGTTCTTGGACTGTTTATTGTTCTTTGTCTCTTTTTTGCGAGCTATTGTGCATACATACATGACATACACTCGACGACGACACCTGCGCGGTGAGTCGGCTTCCTCTTGCGAGCGACGTGTACCATCTGCAAGCAAACGTACACGATATTACGTTCCACTTTGTTGTTTCTTTAGCTTCGTTGCCTTATACTACTTTCCACGGCTTTGCTTCGTTTTCCTTGCGCTCTGGTTGTCTTCTTTCAATCCCGTTCACACCTTGTCGTCTCCTCTCCTCTCTCCCTCCCCTTCCCGCCCATTCGACTTCGTCCCACTCTCTGCCTTTGTGTCCTCGTCGTCGTTCCAGTGGTGTGGACGGTTGTAGTCACCTTTTACGTTTGATTTTACTATGTTTTACTTTGTGCTTTCATGGTTGATTATCATGTGGTCGTTTCGAGGGGATCGCGGTCGGATTTCGTTTCGTTTCACGAGGAAGTGGTAGAAACACCCCCGTTATCGTCCAGCGAATCGGAGGAGTTTTTCACACAGCATTTAACTCCCTCTGTCTCCGTATCCGTATCCACCCACCCCCCCTTTATGCGAACTGTCCAATGTTTGTTTTCGTTCCTTCGTCTCATGTGCGTTTGTTGTATATTGGTCACCCTGTGCCTATGTACAGATCGATGTACATGCCATACAATCCTGTTGTGGATGGACCCTGCGCTTCCGCGAACACCAACTCTGCCAGGTGTTCTCTCGTCGTTCTCTTCTGTCCGCCAACCCCGCCCCCCCCTCAAAGCAGCACAGTCTACATCCACAAGGGGGGAAAGCATCCTCGTCTCGTCTCTGTCGTTCGTTCTCCATGACGTGTGCGATGTATTTTCGAACTCCGTGTGGTTGTTGTTGTCGTATGTAAAGTGCCAGTCTGGACACCAAGCCTAACTGCTTCCCAGTCAAAACCTTTCATTGTGTGTGACACAGCCATGGGGTTTTGGGTATCTTCTTTAGACTTCATTTAAACCACGACACAGTGGACATGCCTACACCCGTAGTCGAAAAACAACACGGAATCGCCCTACTCCACACATACCCAATACACAGAACACCTGGCGCGACGATACAGAAATAAAAATGGTGCGAATCATCGAGTGGTTTGGTTCTAAAGATACTACAGCGAATGCAGGAGGGCAAAAAGAAAACACACAGTGCAAACTACGGATGAAAAACAAGTATGGAAGACGAGAATACCTAACCAAACGGAACTACCGAAGCGTCTGCCAATGTGGGGGGGGGGGGCGTGGAGTGTGAGCGGTCGTTGTGGATTTCAGAGCAGGTCAATAGACGGAGAAAGGCTAAGAATGCAAACTACGGTTGTGAGAAACCGTCGATCATCAGTTCGGCCTTGAAAAGAAAGCCGCGCGTAACGATGTCGTACGTATGTCCCAGCCGAGGCAATGAAGAATGATGATAGACAGACAGATACATATCACCTTGAATACACCACAAAAATCATAAAAATAAAGTAAAACAAAATCAAATTCACAAATTCAGAGACGGAGCAGAAAATAACACAAGAACAAAAGAAAACCCAGAGGAAATAAACAGTAGAGGAAATAAACTCGCCAGCCATGAGAGAGTGTGGACTCGCCAGCCATGAGAGAGTGTGGGGAGGGCAGCGCGCAATAAATCATAGAAAAGGAATCAAATACTGCACCTCACCAACTCACACAGGAAAGTGGCAATAAACTAAGAATATTGGTAGAACAGAATATCTCTCAAGGCAATCAACCTCTGTGC
>SMOI01000190.1:0-65174 GCA_008000375.1 Poteriospumella lacustris
CTCACGATGTAGTCCAGCGCGCCGCCGTTGCTCACCACCAACACGCCCACCACCACGCACTGCCACAGCCACAGCCATAGTCCGTCGATGACATCGACCGCAGCGCCTCGGCGACGGATAGAGCGAGGTTGTTCTGACCTGAAGATTCTTTTGGGGGCGGCTATTGGAGCTACTAATCGGACGTCGTCTGCCTATCACAAGGGGGGGGGGGGGAGCCCCCACGGATAGTTTGAAGGGCTACGTATACTATATAGTATACTGGGCCCTTCAAACCTTTCCGTCGGGGGGCTCCCTCCTTGTTGGTCCAGTTGAGGGTGAGGGGCGCCCTGTTCACGATTCAAGTGAGTTCGGACCAAGAGAGCGTAGCGCGCTTCTTTGCATCCTGTGTATATTTAAGTTGGTTTACTGATTCTTTTGAGTCCAATCGTCCCCAGATATTATTAAATGTACACCATACAGAATGTTCACCCACCTTGCCGCTAAAATGAAACCAACGAAAGAAAATTGTGGAAGGTCCGGGTTCCGAGAACGATGGTTTTCCGGGTTCTGGGTTTATTTCGACTCTAAAAGTCGGGGCTCAGCGATGGAGAACTTCGAGAGAGATATTGTGAATTGATCAGTATTTCGTTGAAAGGAAAAACGAAAGCTCGTAGTCGTTCACATCCCAGTTGAAAAGTCGCTTTGTTGGCGTTGGATTGATCACTTACGGTCAGACGACGAAGAATTCCATTCCTTCGAGGCTCCAACGACGATGAAAGAAGCCCGACCGAGACAGGTACAGTTCAATCGTTTGCATTCAATACGAAGTGGTACATAGTTTCTTCAACGTGCGCAATTGTAGAATCATCACCATCGTCGACGTGGAAACGGCAAGAAAGGTAGCGAGTCTAACGCCGATGAGTCACACGCCAAGACGGAGAGCAGTGGTGAGTCCACTCCTGTCACCCCAAGTGAAGCACCAGCACCACCCGTGGCTTCGAAAGAAGGACTCTTGCGAAGCGTCCTTGGCCTCAAAATTGGTGGCCCAGTTTCCCCGCCTCCTGTTGAGAGTACTAAAACCTCTCAGCCTGCTCTATCTGCCCCGCCAGGAATTGTCTCGACTTCGAAGCAACAATCCGCATCATCGGCTCCTCCAGGACTTTTCCCGGCAGCAGGAAGTTTGAATAAGCCCTCAGCTCCGGCTGCGACAGCTTTGCTGCCCAACAGTTTGCCTCAGGCGCCGCCAGCGCTCGTCGTGGATCAGTTTCCAACGGGAAGTGGAGCGGCGGCCGGCAGGGCCATGCCTGCACTCGTTTCGCCCAATACGGGAAGCCTCCCGCCAGGACTGCAGCCACAAAGAGCTGCCATTAGCACTGTCTCTCCACCATTGGCCCCGCCTTCGGGATCAAGTGCAACAGGGCTGACAGCCTTTTTGAATCAAAGCGAAGGTCGCCAGTTCGCCTCGATGGCCCCACTGGATATGATCGATTCGGCTTCTGGCGATTATGGTCTGGCGTTAAGTACAATGCGAGCTTTGAATATTGATGATTCAAATACTCAGGCTCGGGTACCTGCCGCAATTGCTATGCCGATTCATCCGCCGGCAGCGAGTCCCACGAAGTCGTCGCCCGTCGTACCAGCTTCGTCGTCGTCCACCTCGACGACAGCGGCCGATCGACAAAAGACTGCTGCACTTCTGAGCGTCATGAAATCGCGAGTCGGCGATATCACCGTCAAGAGAGGATCGCCGGCGGCAGCAAACGACGTGCCCGCTGGGATGACTCCGCCGGTAGTCGCTGAGAAGAGACCCGAAGAAACGGCGGAGGGAGCTGCGGCTGCCGCCGCGGCGTCGGCTGCCAAGAAAGTGCTGACGTATCGCATCGTGAAGAATCAAGTTGCGCAACTGCTGGTCAAGGTGCGCAACTTCAAGACGAAAGAGGACAACTTCGTGGCGCCGGGGTATTACTTCCGCCCGGGCAACGGCATGACCGTCGAGTGGCGCATCCCCGCGAGTCTCGCGGAGAAATACCTCGCGGCACCGAACAACCGGCAGCGTGGAGGAGCTGCTGCTGCTGCTCACGAGGACAGCACCGGAGACGACAGTCAGAGCAGCAAGCCACAAGAGCCGCCCAAACTGGTCATCGGTCTGCTGCGCTACGGAACGGCCAACAACGCGGGCTGCTTGGTCACGAAGACGTTGCAGATCACCCCGAAGGCGTTGGTCACTCATCCCCACACGGGAGAACGCTTCTACACTGGTGACATGCCATTCTTTGCGCCCAAATCCGCGGGCCAGTTTGTCTACCGCCTGTTCGACCCAACGACGAAGGAGTCCGTCTTCGATACGCTGGGCACCTCGGCGTTGTACCACGTCGTGTTGATCGACCAGGACATCGCCCAGAACTTCCCCGCCGTGATGGATTCTTTCGACAAGGAACAGAACTTCACCAAGGGCATCGCGCAGTTCTCGCAGCTCGTGCGCGGGATGAAGTCGTGTTCGGCGGAGCACGCGCAGGCCATCGTGCCGCCGCTGAATCGCTGCCTCGAGCGCGTTATCGATGAGATCCAGCGGACGATGCCGATCTTGGAAGAAGGCTACGAGAAGAAGAAGACCACCGCTGCAGCTAATGCAGTGCCGGCGCCAACTGCAGCCGGTATCAACGACGCTGCAGAGGTGGGCCCCGCCGCCGCCGCCACCGCCGCCACCGCCCCCGTCGCTGCTGCTCCTGCGCCGAAGGACGACGACGGCGACTTCTGGACCAGCTATCGCCAGGCCGCCAAGATGCATCTGGACGCCTACGATGCGCTGCTGCTGTTGTTGGAGAAGCGCGCCGTGTGGTACTTCGTATCGGAGAAGCTGAAGCACACGGTGCTCTACCTCGTGCACCGGCAGTTCTGCCCGATCCTGCGGCGGTTTTTCCCCGTCATCTCGGACATGACGCGCACGCGCCTCGACCATTTGCAGTTTCATCCAGCGCCCGCGGGTGCCGGGGCCACCGCGGTGGTGTTATCGCCGGCGGTACGGGCGGGCATCGAGCAGTCGATGGTGGCCGTGCTGACGAAGCTGATGCCGTCGGCGGATTTCTTGCAGCGCCGCGAGTCGATGCGTGAAAACCTCCAGCGACAGCTCCAACGTGCCGGTATCCTTCCGGACGGCAGTGTGTTGGCGTTGTACGGCTCGTCGGCGAACAACTTCGGCAAGGACGACTCCGACATGGACATGTGCCTCGTGCTGCCGTCCGACCACGCTCCCAAGTCCTCCGCCGCCGCTGGCCACAGCCTGACGCCTACCGAAGCGAAAGACACCCAACACACGGCCGAACGTCTGTTGTTGCTGGAGAAGATCGCCGAAACGTTGCTGGCGATGGGCATGACGAACGTGTCGGCGCGGCTGACGGCGCGCATCCCCATCGTCGAGTACCACGACCCGCTGACGCAGCTGGACGGCGACATCTCCCTGCACAACCCGCTCGCGCTCGCCAACACGCGGATGCTGCGCACGTACGTCGACATCGACCCCCGCGTGCGCTACCTGGCCTTCCTGATCAAGCACTGGGCGAAGAGCCGACACATCAACTCGCCGCAGGACGGCACGCTGTCCTCCTACGGCTTCATTCTCTCGCTCATCTATTTCCTGCAGATGCGCCCGGTGCCGGTCCTGCCCAATCTCCAGCTGCTGCCGCCCGATTGGAGTGGTCAACGCTACCATCAGCCATCACCGCACGGGCCACCGGCGACCGCTGCGGCGGGTGGGCGGCCGTCGACGGTGCCGCTGCCCTCGCTGCCGCAGGTGATGGCCACGTCGGTCGACGGTACTCGCTGCAACGTCTACTTCCTCGAGCCGAACGGGCAGCAGATGCGAATGCTCCAGGTAAGCGACTCCTGCTTCCCCCGCCCCCTCCTGCTCCTCCGCTGATTCTCACCCGCCGCCGTCGATGTTGGTGCCGCAGCAAATGGCGAGCGAGAACACCGAGTCGCCCGCGCAGCTGCTCGTCGAGTATTTCCGGTTCTACGCGTGGACCTTCGACGTGCGCCACGACGTGGTGTCGATTCGCCGCGCGTACTCGTCGACGATGCCGTATGCCCCCAGCACCGCCACCAACGGCGGCGCAGGGGCGGCCGCTGCGGCGGCTCCCGCCGGCCCCGTGGCGCCCCCGTCGGTGGTGCAGAAGCTGGACAAAAACGAAGAATCCGCCTGGTTCCACACCGACGTGTTGAGCATCGAAGATCCCTTCGAGACCGCCTACGACGTGGCCCATGTCCTGCGGGCCGCACAGATGAGCTATCTGCGCAAAGAGTTCTTGGTAAGCGACCGCCCCGCCGCCACTGCGCTGCGCTTGTGAGTGGCTGAATCTCTGTGTCCCTGTTGCTGTGGTCTATGATAGCGAGCGTACACGCTGGCCTGCCGCACGGTACCTCCGGCACAAGAGCCCGTCGCGTCACCCAACGGGCTGTTGGCGTCGTTGGGACTGGCGTCGGTGCCGGCCGCGCCGGTCGCGCCGGTCGATGCGCTGCCCAACTACGTCGCACCGAACACGTTGATCGAGGCGCTCTGCGAGCCATGTGAGCCGCCGCCTTTCGTAGGCCGTCGCAAGGCCTCGTTGTCCATCACCGACGTGGCCGCCTTCGGCTCGGCGACGTTGTCCGCGCTGGCGTCGGCGACGGGGTCCGCCGCCGTCGACGCGTTGACGACGAAAGACGCCGCCGCCGAGGCGCGATAGCTGCGCCGCACAGTGCAGTGCAGTGTCGTCGTTGTCTGGGGTGCTTCCTTCCTCTCGTCCATGGTTCCGCTCCATTCGTTGTTCGTTGTTGTTCGTTGTAACGCGCCGCGACGCGTCGCTCGTTTTGGACCGAGCGCACCCCGCCCAACGACCCTTAATTTACCGAACAAGCCGCCCGCTGACCGTTACAATTTTGAGTCGTCGCCGCCGTCGCCGCCGTCGTCGCCGTCGCTGTGCGCGGCGATCGATCTTCAAAGCGGCGGAGCTATCGATATTGCGATGAAAACAAGCATTTCCCACTCTGTTATGCCTTTCTAGGGTGGGCCACATTTGAACTGAGAGTAACGTGGAGTTGTTTTCAGTTATGAGTGGAAAGATCAGTGGCGGTGGCGGTGGCAACGCCGTCGTCCCAACCGCTGCGGAGGGAAGCAACGTTGTTCCCGAAACTGCATTGAATACCGCCTTCATTCTGTCGATTCAGAACCAATCGAACCCCAAAGAGATCGCGGCATCCAACAAAAACATCTCGCGCATTGGCAACCTCTGCGACGTGCCGCCGTTGACGAAACTGAACATCAGTTTCAACAAGCTGCTCGAGTCGTTGGATGGCATCGAACAGATCCCCTCTTTGAAGGAATTCTGGTGCTATGGCTGTAGCATTCGAGATCTCTCGGGTTTGGCGGCGCTCACGAAGGCGGAGGTGCTGTACCTGCAGCACAACAAAATCGACTCGACCTTCGAGGTCTTCAAATCGATGAACAAGCTGCGCGAGTTACGTTTGGATGGCAATCGACTACGAAAAATAGAATCGCTCCAGTCCTGTCAGTTCTTACGTCGATTGGACCTGTCTCACAACGGATTGGTGGCCGTGGACGGCTTGTCCGGCCTGCAGTCGCTGCAAGAGCTGAAGCTCGACCACAACAAGATCGCGACCATCGCCCCGCTGCGGGGTCTTCCATCGCTGACGGAGATCGACGTCTCGCACAACTACTTGAAGTCCCTGGACGGCATCCAGCACTTCCTCAAGCTGGAGATCGTCCGCGCCAGCAGCAACCACATGGTGCACCTGCAGCTGCTGCCCTACGCCGGTGGCGGTGGCGCCGCTGCACCGGGCAAAGCGACCGCACTGCACACGGCCAGTGGCTCCACACCTCTCAATACCAGTCGCAGCACCAAGAGCAATGCGTCGTCTACCACAGCCGCCGGTGGTGGAAAGGGCAAAAGAGGCGCTGCCGCTGCGAACGCTGGCGCCGCCGCCGGGGACGCCGCGGCGACCAAAACGAGCACGCTGCCCACGTTGGACAGGCCCGTTCTCTCGGAGCTGTATCTGTCGGGCAACAAGATCCGCAGCATCGCGGGGCTGGAGATGTACCAGCATTGCCTTGAGATCTTCGACCTGAGCCGCAACCAGATCACCGACGTCCTCAACGTCGCCGCGGTGCTGCGCGACACGGCCTCGCTCACCGAGCTGCATCTCCACGACAACCCGTGTGTCGAGGACGCGACGCAGATGACGACGCTGCAGAACGTTCTGTCGGCGAACTGCCCCCGCTTCGCGATGACGTTCGACGCCGTCGTGACGACGCCCGAGGCGGTTGACGTGGACGAGCTGTATCACCACGCGGGCGGCGGCGGCGGCGGCGGCGGCGGCAACGAGGGCCTCCTGGACACGATCTCGATGGCCTCGCGCGAGTTTCACACGTGGGCGTACGATGGAGACGCCTCCGTCGCGCAGCCGGGCAGCACCGTGCTGAACGACGGCGACGACGATGAGCCGGCGGCCAAAGCGACGAGCGCTGCCACCGACGACGCGGCGGCGAAGAAAAAGAAAACGGCCGGAGGCGACGGGGAGGAAGGCGACGAGGAGGAGGACGAGAACGAAGAGATCAACCGCATGTTCCTGGGGCCCAAGCCGATGCTGCGGTCGATGCTGACGCAGGAGCAGATCGCCGAGCGCGCCGAGGCCTTCCGCAGCCTCCTGACGCACACAAAGGAGAAGCTCAACGCGACGGTGTTCCAGTTCCTCTACCCCGACAGCAAGCCCCTCGGCACCGCAGAAACCCTCGTCAATCCGCCGCCAAAGGCGAAGAAAACCGCCGCCGCCGCCACCACCGCCGCCGCCGACAGCAAAGGCGACGGCCGCGAGGACGAGCCGCCGCCATCCGCCGCCGACAAACTGCGCTCGGTACTCGACCGTGCGCAGACGCCGCTCGACGCGAAACCGGCGGCCGTGGCGGCTGTGCCCGAAGAAAAAGCGTCGCTGCCGCCGCCGACGAAGACGCAGGGCGAGGCGAAGGCGACGCACGTGGCGATGCCGAAGCCGCTGCTGCGCTCGAACTCGTCGTCATCGAAGCTGATGCCCAGCATCGCCGAGGGAGCGCTGGAGGCCGCCTCCCCGCCGCCGTCCAAGCCCCCGCGCTTGGCCTCTCACGCAAATCTCCACCCGCCCACGGCCACGGCCACGGTCACGGTGGCCACCGCAGTGCCCGCGCTGCTGGCGCTGCACGACGCGGCCACGAAGGACGCCGTCCCCGCCGCGCCGCTGTCCGATCGCAGCCACTTCTCGTCGGCGGCCTCGCTCGGCTCCTCGTCGACGGTGGCGTCGAAGACGCGGTCCAAGCTGCACGCACAGATCTCCGCGAACCAGCACGCGGCCAGTCCCGAGGCGGCGCGGTCCAGCGAGTTCCTCGACACGCGCAACTTGTCGTCGAACGTGACCTCGCACGGCAGCAAGCACTGGAAGGCCTCGGCGGTGGAGGCGGAGGCGCAGCAACAGGCGCGCCACGAACTGGCGCAGCGGATGCTGCAGACGGGCGTCGTCGCGCCGGAGGACCGCCAGCGCCACGAGGACGAGCTGCTGGCCTTCAGCACCATCAAAATCGCCAAGCCGAAGCAGCCGCGGACGCTGCTCGTCGATGCAAAGGTGACCGTCGTCACGTCCGACCGCGTGGGCGGCGCTGTCGCAGGTGACGTCGACGCGAAACACGAGACGGCGCCACCTGCGGCGGCAACGGCGACGGTGGTAGCGGCGGTGCGGGGCAACGAGCGCTCCGCGGCGGAGGACAACATCGACAGCGGCAGCGGCGGCCGTCCGTTGCTGTTCTCGCAGGCCGACAAGCTGCAGCTGGAGCGAGAGGTCTCGACGCCGCTGTCGCAGATCGCGCGACAGGCGCCGCTGCTGTTTCTCGAATACGAAGGCGACGACGACAGCCACAGCGACGACAACGACGACGCTGCGTTGGCTCCGGCAGCGGTCGCGGAGGACGACAACGACGACGGCGGCGTGCAGCCGCCCACGCCGCAGTCGCTGCCGTCGGTGAGCTTCAAGCCCAAGAGCATCGGCTTCGACCGTCGCTATTTGGACGCGGACGACGCCGTGACGGCGGGGTCGGCGCCGGTGCTGCTCACCCCGCGCGACCTGTCGCTGGTGATGACCGCGGCCGAGGCACCGTCGCTGCGCGTCGTCCGGGCGCATTCCGCGCCGACGGTGCGACCGGACACGGCCACCGCCAGCGCCGCGGTCGTCGGCGGCGAGCAGGACGCCCCCGCGACGTCCGAGTCGAGCGCCAACAGCGTCCCACCGACGCCGCTGGTGGCGCCCTCGTCCTCGTCGAGTCAGACGGCCGTCGCTCCGTCGCCGAAGGTCGCCGTGTCCTCGACGCGGTCGGGCGTCCAAGGCGGCCGCCTGTTGCAGCCGTCGCCGTTGGTGGTGCGCGATCTCGCGGCGGACGTGCACACGCAGTCGCTGTCGTCTCTGCTACGGTACGGCGCCTGTCGTCACCGCGTGTGCCCTGTGTCGGTTGCTCACCTCCTGTGTCCTGTGTCTTCTACTGTAGGTTTCAACTGCCCGCGGATCTGCGACACGTGATCGATGTGGACGCGAAGACGACGCCGAAGGGGTCCGCGCGGACGCCTCGCGACGTCAAATCGAATCCATCGTCGTCGTCGTCGTCTGACGCGAAGTCGACGACGACGACGCGTCCATCGCCGTCGGCCGGCGGAGCGAAGGACGCGGTGCGCTTCACCGACGAAGACGACGCCGCGATGCCGAAGAAGTCGTCGGCGGCGGCGCAGCAGAAGGCCCATCTCGCCGACCCCGTCGCCGCCGGCAAAGAACAATGGGTCGAGCGCATCGAGGCGAAGATCTTCGCGCTGTCGTCGAAGGAGGCGAAGGCGGCCGTGCAGCTGACGACGCCGCACCACTCGCTGCCCTCACCGAGTCTCTTTCACCCGCAGTCGCGGTGAGCGCTGCTATCAACGCTGCCGCTGTACATCTGCCGTGTAAAACAACCCGCATCTGTCTGTCTCTCTGTCTATCCGTCTGGTCTATGGCGATGAGTTCGACGTCGACGTCGACGTCGCTGTTACAAAGTGAAACGCTGCGTAGCGCAGCGTTGCGTAGCGTCGCACAGAACAGACCCTGCGAAAGGGCGGCGCCTACAACTCCTCACGAGTCGACGTCGGGTCGCGTGCGAACGGACGCACGATCAGGTCCGCGACGACGGCGAAGTGGTCGCTGGCCCAGACGGGCGAGTCGAGGTCGTTCATGCCCAGGTCCGGCCGCGACCCCACCAGGTGCTCTGCAGCGACACAGCGACACAGCGGACAGACTCAGCGATCAGAGCCACAGACGGAGCACAAAGCAAAAGGCGAAGGAGGAGAACGTACCGGTGTCTTTGGTGGGCGCGCGACCCGTGACGCGCACCGTGTCGACGTCCACCCGCCACAGCTCCGTCGCAGCGGCGGCGGCGGTGGCGGCGGACTGGGCCTTGGCGGCCTCCGCCGCGGGGCAGCGGTACAAGATGAAGTCGATGCGCTTCACCGGGTTGCACGCCGGAAACGTTAACCCCGCGGCATCGCCACTGCCATCGTCGGCCCGAACGGCGCCCGATGGCTGCTGCGCCAGCCAGGCGTCGGCGAAGGGCACTTCGTCGTCGTCGTCGGGGTTGCGGTGCGGCAGCGGCGACAGCAAATACTGAATCGTGCGCTCGTCTGGCTCCGCGTTGAAGTCGCCGAGGAGGATCTCGGCCATCGATGGACGCACCGTCACGGCTGCGCCCGCTTCGCCGGCCACGCCGCTCTCCGGGTGGTTGTCGACGAGGTGACTGGCGGCGTGCTCACTGGTGGTCAGCGGGTTGCTGGCCGCGAGAGGATCGGCCCCGCGCTTCGTGTGATCGATGCGGTTCAAGTGGCGTCGGATGGCTTCGACACCGCGCTCGCGCGAGGCGGTGTACAAGCTGAAATGACTCGTCACCAGCGTCACCACCTGTTCGTGCTCGCGCGGCGTCGTCGGTGCACACGGCGGCGGCGGCGACAGGGCGCTCTGCACATCCACCTGCATGATCAGCGCGACGCGTTGGTGGTCGTCCTCTTTCAAGCCGACTTCGCGGGGCAAAAACAACGCCTCGGCGGCCACAATCGGGTACTTCGACAACAGCAACAGCCCCTCCTCGTGGCGGTAGTTCAGCCGGCCCCGCTCCGTTTGCAGCATCGACGGATGGTACAGCACCTGGTACGGCACGCGCTGGGCTCGTTCTTCCTCGGTCAATAGCTCCTGTCGCTTGACGTCGATCGCCGAGAGCAAATGTTCGACTTGGGAGCCACTGTCGGGTTTGCTTTCGTTGCGGAAGCGATTCCAAAACGGAATCGTCTTCTTCGGGTGGAAGAAGGTCGAGTCCAGGCGCACCTCTTGCACCGCGATCAGATCGGGATCCTCGAGGACGATTTGCTCGGCGAAGTGTCTACGATGCGAAGAGAAGGTGAGGGGCGTTGATCAGTTGTGCGAGGGGTGGGGGGCAACACGTGAGAAGGGTCGTGGTCGACGCACCTGATCCGCTGTTCGTACCGCTCCCAGCGTTGTCTACCACATCCACATCCGACCACGATCAGCACGTGTACAAATAAGGGAGGCAGCAAAGGCGTTCGCCTACAGCAGCAGCAACAACAACAACAACAACAACAACGTACCGTTTGTCGTGATAGACCCACGAGGGCGGGTTGTGGTGCCAGAGGTTGTACGTCATCACACGCAGCTTCCCCTCTGCGTCGCTACGGCTCGTTCCTGTGCCATTGGCATCGACACACTCTGTACTGGAGGTAACGGAGGTGGTAGGCTCCGCATGCCAAGTGTGATGGATGATGCTGTTGCGGCCGAACATGTCCCACGTCCACATCAGACGATGCAGCGTGGGCAGCCCGCTGTGCTCGTCGGCCGGTACGTGCACCAACGACGCGTGCAACGTGCCGATGGACATGGTACTGGAGTTCAACTGAATGTATTCTTCACGGTCGTGGTCAAAGAGTCCTACTTCTGCCTCCAGAATCTCTTGGGATCCCATTCGGGGAATACGGTGGTAGTTGGGATTGAGAAAGATCGTGTACGACGACGTGGACTTGACATCGAAGGCAGCGGACGCGACGACTCGATGAATGAACGACAGATCGCTACCATCGAGATTGAAGGTCGCATTTTCTTTGCTCTCGACGGAGTGGAGCGGAGATAGCAGCAGTCCGCCCGCGTAGAGGTAGCTTTGATCATCCGACTGGTAGTTGTACAACGAAAACAAGTCGAGAGTGGCTCCCTCAAAGAACTCTTCTTCGACTGCTTCATGCTTGAATTTACCCGTGTAGTACCATCTTTGTCTCGCGGCAGATACCCACGTGCAGCAGAAGCAACACGCAATCGCAACGGTCAACAACGGGAACATATCTGATTATACAAGCCAGCCACCGACAGGGAGCGAGCGCTTTGCAAGATAATAACCACGCACACGAATGTCACAATTGGAATTGATTGTGTGCTTCCACGAAGAGGTCCAATGCTGGTTATAAATGGTAAACAACCAAGATCGATGGCGGTCTTCATGGTTCATCATTCAGGTTCGATCCCCCAATTTTGAAACGCCTTGTCTAGTCGTGCGCGCCCTCATCAGTCTCATCACAGTCTCATCATTCTTGATACCATTATGCATATTATTCGTTCGTCAAAGATGATGGATGAATCACAAGTTGGATTCTCGATGGAGCATGGTGTAACGTACTACTTTGATCGCATATCGCATATGTCCACAATTGAATGGATTGGTATGGAAGAAGAATCATGTTGATCCAGCTGTTCTTGTCACTGTTTGTGCTGCTGTGGCGCATGATGAATGCTGATGACCAAACGTTTCAAGGCACCCAATGCCATCCCCAAAGTCAGTATCCAGCGAAGGAGTGCCCCTTTCCGGCATCTTGTTGCTGCAGCAGCAGCTGTACAATGTGGAGAACAGGTCGTCTTTCTTACGAGTCCGTAAACGAGGCCAACATAAAGTTGGGCTGTCGGTTGGACAATTTCGCGGAAACACAAGATCCGGCGAAGTTTATGGGCGGGTGGTGGTCGTACAGAAATAATTGTAACTTCAAAGTGGTTCATCCGCCCGAAGCAGCTCTGGTTCTGAAGCAGCATGTGATTGTCTTCGCTGGTGATTCTCTCGTTCGCCAAATGTTTAATCGCCTCGTGATGCATCTAAGAGGCTTCCACGACGTTGTTGAGCACTATTATCATGGCCACGCCATGTATATGCAAAACAGAACCCATGATATATGGGAAATTACGTCAGAGAACCGAACAACATTTCCAACAATTCCACCGGCCGAGGCCCTCGTCAACCCGTCGCTCTATGTGCTCTTCTGGTGGGATCCAACGCTGCAGCATATCCCGGACCTGCAGGCTCAGCTGTCTCTTCGCTTTCCCAGTTACTTCCACAAGGTAATCGTGGCCGGGATGCACTTTTGGCCTTCGTCCATCAACCAGAACGTCAAAGCGATGAACGACATTCCCCGACTTCTGCATGCCATGAATGTGCCCAAGTTTCCTGCCTTGTTTGTGTGGTATCCTGGATGGGGTATCGCGTATGCTGAACGCAACAAAAAGATGGTGCAATGGGCCATGCATCAGCCTAATGTGCAAATCTTGCCATCGGTTGCCATGGCGACGTCGACGACCTTCCCGACGATGCCCGACGGCGTCCACTTCCAATGTTCCTATTTGTCGAAAATAGACCAACCGATATCAATCAATGAATACAAAGCCCCCGCCAATGGTGATTGTCACGATGGATTCAACTCGAATCTGGTGCAGATGCTGCTGAACATGGTCGCTCGTCGCTTCTCCACGAAGCACCGTTAGCCGGCGGTGCTTGTGTGCCCCCTCCGCGCGTAGGCTGCTTCTTCGCTCGCACCTTGCCGTTCGTTCGCTGTTCCATTGTTCCGTCTTTATCGACGACCGCTCCTTTCTCGATTGCTTCCTCCTTTCTCTCCCTCCGTTCTGTGTTTCTGTTCGTTTCGTGGTTGTGGGTGTGTGGGTGGTCGTGTTCATAATTAAGACTTAATAGGATGACGTTCGTTGCAAATAGGACTTTAGGGGGGGGGCTTGGAATGTACACAGGGTTGGGGAGACTTTCAATGTGAGGCGACGTGAACACGAGGTGGCCACCTGGGATCGGTGGCCAGTAGAGAAAGGAAAGAGAGGGCCAGATTGTGGGATCGCTGCCACGAGGCAACGACACGTCGTGCCGGCGGCGATCGAGCAACACACACGAGGAAGGACGATGGTCGTTTTTTCGTCATGCGACGACGACGACGACGAAACATGCTACAGAAACACTCACCAACAGACCGACGGCTTCGACAAAACAGCGACAGCTTCCACACGAGGGACGCGATATAAACCAAACGAAGGTGACGACACATCACCGCACCACTGACGCACACAGATCAGGTCAAACAGCAGAAAACAACTGTCCGCCTTCGCCAGCAACGCCTCTGGGGCATGGGTACACAGACCGCGCTCACAGTCAGATGCCTACACCGGCATAAGTTGCCAGTGGCGAACCACACAGCGGAAACAAACAATACAGTACCGTGTACTCGATACATATCAAAGCGGACCCACAAAACCGAACAACGACTTCACTGCAAAATGAAAACAACCCTCGTTGCCACTGCGGAGGGGAAACACGAACAAACCAAACTGTGCGACGCACAGATGCGACGCCGGCAACCAATAACTGAGAAAGAGGAAAACAAACGAAAAACAACACAGAGAACAAATCAATCCATAGGGCAAGGGGAAGAGGGAGGGCGCGCGTGAAACACGTCGGGGGTCTATGGGTAGGGGGTAAGGTAAGACGAAACAAATGGCGGCAGAAGGAGAAAAGGGCCGGCCAATCGACATGCGAGGGGACCCAGGATGAGGACCAGACAGAACATGGGACAAAGAGCATTCTGCTGCACCTCGTACTACCACCGCCAGGATCTCAGTGCGATGGTAGTGAAAATGACGTGGTCGCAGACGCACATCGTTCAGTATCGTTGAACGATTGCGGTGCAGTGCAAACGATGGGAGGAGAATGGGAACGACGACGCAGTGGTACTTTCCACTGCAAATGAATCAACACGTGAACGAATGTCATAACAAAGAGAATAGCAAGCGAACGAGCGGAGAAAAAACGACGACAACAGATTCGTCAAGGGATGGAGAGGGGGGAACGCTTGTCACCCATCGGGTCCGTAAGAAATATTTGATAAATGCGCAGCTGTGGTGATGGCCCTTCCACAAGGGCTTGTTTGCTTGCTTGCTTGATTGATGATTGATTGACAAAGAGCGTCCACATTTAGACACGTCGATCACAGCTGAATCGAAGGGATCTCATCAGCACTTTGATCACTGTCGCGGGATCGCTTCAAACTGCGGGTCATGTCCAACGTATCCACCGGGACGATTTTCGCGTATTTGGACGACGACCACGATGGACGGACACTGGGGCTTCCTGTGGCCTCGACATCGTGGCAGGACATGCCGCGACCCATGGTGTCCTTGCAGCGCACGATATCCTGGCGCTGCTCGCTTTGACCCTCGCCAGAAGCGTACAACATGGAATCACTCGGCTCCAGATCCATGTTCATCTTCTGTTCCTGCGATTGAACAGGCACCATGGGCTCTGCCGCTGGGTATAACGACTGCGTAACGGTGTGCTCCGAATTGCCGTGGTGACTGCCGCTATCGGACGAGGAAGTCATGTCCAAACAAAACTCTGAATTTACCGCTCGCCACAGCTTCTCCCACTGCAAAGTGACACAATAATACACCAACAGGAAGATGTAGGCGTGGAAGCTCAAATTGGACATTTGCTGTCGTTCTAGTAGAGCAGACGTATGCTCACGGAGCGAGGTTGATCGATGGCCATTGAGAGGGTCCCCGTCGCACCGTTTGCGTACGTATTGTTCCACGAGAAATTTGGTGGTGGAGGCTGCATGGTACTGTTGTCGTCCGGGCAAATTGACGGGGATGGAGCAGTCATCGGCCATGCGGAAAACGATGTTCTCTGTGTGATGAAACAGGCGCGACCGTTGATGAATCATGTATCGAGATATCATCATCATTGCGATGGCCGTCATCCACAACAAAACGTTCGTTGTCGAGAAGGCAACGTTAAAGGCAGTTTCACTGGACCAAGAATGGGATGAGACGCCGTAGGTCTTTCTCATAGGCCCCGAACGGAACTCCGCCGACGTGAGAACCAAATAATCACCCAGTGACGTGGCGATGGATCCGAGGAAGGCCACACAAAGGCGGAGCCACTCCAACTCCGGGAAGATCGACAACAGACGGAAAAAGATCCAGTACGCGGATAAACTCGCCACTACAATAATTGTTATCGCAAACACAGTCCATCCAGCATGATAATGAATCTCTCCGGGGAATTCGAGACCTCGTAGACTGATGTAGAATTTGGCGAGAACGCCGAGGGCACTGATGGTTCCTCCAATCAGAATTCGGTCGAGACGTTGCGTTGCCATGATCGTCAAAAGCTTCCACAAGGTGATGCTCCGGATCTCTTTCATCGTCAAACTCTTCGATTGGGCAATGAACTCGTTGATGATGGCAACTTTGGTCTTGGAGAACATGTCATCGTAGCTGGCCGTTGTGATGGAAACGATGTTGATGATGAAAATGACGAACAGCGATAGAATTTGAATATCAGAGTTGGAACGAATTGGTACTGGGTTACCCGCTTCGTCCAACAGCGTCATGGAGTATAAAGAGACGTAGAACATTCCCCAAATACTAATGACTCCAACCGAAATGGCACAAAACAGTAAATACAACATGTGAATTTTTCGTCGACTGATTCTGATGTTAAGCCCATGAACAATTCGGTCGTCGATAAAAGACAAACGAAGCTGTTCGGCAACACCCACAGCTAAATAAATACCCAAAAATGCCAAAGCGAAGGTCAGCAAGACCATCGAGGCATCGAAGCGCTTTCTGTAAATCATCTTTGCAGCTTTGGGGATGTACCGTGGTTTTATAATGACATAGTGAGACGACCACTTTACGGGACCTCCCGAATATAAAATATTCTGTGCGAATTACAGAACAGGCATAGTATATCTTGGCGCAAAAGTAAAAATACCGAAGCTTACTCACTCAACGCCACTCCACAACGCAACAAAAGAACTGAAACCGAAACGGCGCCACCCAAACTCTCAGAAAGCCCAGCAGTCTCCACAAGCCTCCACAAGCCACAAGCCACAGCCGTTCTTTGAATTTTGATACAACAGAAATTTGACTTTGTTAAAAAGAGAAGAGAAAAAACTATTGATTCACCAGCGCCAAAAACATTTCAGGCTTCTTCTGCGTGACAACCAATTGAACCCACTGTAAGTATGTCAAGGAAAGCACTGACAACAGCCCGAGATGCCAGATGGAGCCGCGAATCCGCAACAACAAGTACCACGACAAGAAAAGAATTTAAAAGCGGTCGATTGGAGAAACTAAACTTATATGCAAACGAGGACAAAAGCAATCACGAGAAGATATTCCAGGAGAGAGGGTCAATACAGAAACAAACTTATCACGGAACAATACTTGATGGAACGTGTCCCCATATAATCAGTTCAGTTAATGAAGGAAAGAGAAAAAACGGGGGGGGGGCACAACAGGAAAGAAAATAAAAAGGTCACGATATAACGAACACAAAAAAACAAGGGAGGGGGCTGTTCTTTGGCAGTACACCACCACAAAACAGACTACACGTCGATGTTGATGGCGCCCTTTCCACGGGATTGCAGGATCGATTGAAGATCCGGATTCTCCAAAATGGGAGAATTTAACAAATTATTTTCAGGTTCAATGCACTCCGATTCGGCAATTGGAACCACTTTAGGGGTGGGGGCTCGAGAGTTGAGACCACTTCGACGAGAGATGGATCGTCGAAAACTGCTGACATTCTCACGAGAGCTATTCATCGTGCTGAGATTGTATGCAGGCACCAAACGTCGGCTGATGATGCGCTTATGCTCTTCGGCTCCTTGTCGTGTTAATTCAGACAGGTCTGCGAGTGATAGCACTTGCTCTCGAACTTGACCAGCTTCACAGTTGTCGACAGCTTCGTCAACTCCACCCGGAAGAGCATCGAACTCACTACCATCGTTGTTGCTGTCTTTACTTCCCTCGTAGGAGAGCACTTCATATCGTAGGGCGCGCCACAAATCGCACCAACGGAACGTTGCGGCTAACCACATCAAATGCAGTAAAAACTCCATGAAGCCCATGTTTGCTTGCCGTTCACGCTCCAATAGGCGGTCGAGTTTTTCTTGACCGAACGATTCCATAGCGAGCTCACGTTGATGCGCCTCCAATAATTGCATTTCTAAGGCGAATCGTTTGTTTAAGTACTGTTCCACTAAGCCTTTAACCGTTACGGTGTGAGAGTTGCCCAAACTTCCACTGCCTTTCGTTGATTGTGTGACGGAGGTAATGTTTTGCTCGCCCGCCACTTTGTACAAAATCGCCTCCGCTTGACGCAAAAAACGCGCCTGCTTCATGTTTGCGATGCGTGCGGTCCAGATCAGATACATTATCATGAACCACAAAGCACCGTTCAGAACTTGGAAGGCCACATTAAATGAGCGCATCTGGTCCCACAAACTCGGCGGGAGGCCCTCCAAACGGGTAGGAGATCCAATGCGAAATTTTGCATTCCCGAGCGCTAAATAATTTGGAATTGCACACGAAAACATTCCCGAGGCCGCCACAGCAAATCGCAGCCATTCCTTTTCTGGGAAAATTGACAGCAGTCGGAACAATATCCAATACTCGAAAATGGTACTGATTGCACAAAGAACTGCTCCAAGGATTGACATGCCTACGTTCAACTCAACATGACCGGGGAAAACTATTCCCTGCATACTGAAGAAAAATATGGAAACGATACCAGCAGCGCCAACCAGCCCGCCAAGAATGATGCGGTCCACCTTTTTCGTCATGATTGTGAAGAGAATGCTTCGTGTGGACACCTTACGAATATTAAATGAATCCACATTTTCTGTTCCTCTCATGAACTCATCAACAATAGATGCTCTACTTCTTGAGAACATGTCATCATGAGAGGCGATCGTCAGTCCGACCGTTGATGTAATGCAGATCATGAAGAACGACAGGACCTGCACAGGAATACTGGACTGATATTGTACCCCCTCACCCGATGATGGGTCGGTCAATACAAGGGACAATAACGAGAAATAATGCATACCCCAGACAGCAACGCCGCCAAGGGCAAGCCCAACAGTTGCTAGATATATGATGTGCTTCTTGCTTCGACTGATTTTCGCTTTGTATCCATGTACTTGGCGATCGTCAATCAATGATTGTCGAAGCTGTTCTGCAACACACACCGCAACATATACTCCCAAAAATGACACTAAAAATGAGACACCGACGACCCGGTGGTCCAGTGATTGTTTCAAATACATAGAAACGTTGGTGCGCTTCAATGTGGAAATTTTGTGCAGAGTATCGTCTCCAATGAATCCTGTCAATAGTTCAGTATTAACATCCAAAAATTGCTGCTCTCAAGTTGAACAGCTCGATGCCTGAATGGCTTCTGCGCCGAATCATGGACAGATGAAGGCGAAAGGCGAAAGAAACGCACTGCCGCACTGCCTGCTCTGCATCACGCAGTGACAGCGAGGTTGCGCAGATTCTTGGGGACTTTTAGGTGTTGGGTACATATCCACACAGTTTAGAATATTTAATAGCCCTTGTGGTATACATGATTTTATCTACGTGGTTTTGGTTGGCACTTTGTCTCTCAACATCTACAACGCCCACTGGTTCAGAAATGAACCAAAGCACAACACAACAGCCAATTATTGATAGGGAAGCCAAAAATAAAAAAAGAAAGGAAGGAGAACGATTGATTCGTCGGCGATTGCCAACGACAGTTTAAAAAGAAACAGATATAAAATCAGAACACAACTCACTCGAAAGCTTGTCACCAACCCGCAGTGCAACTTCACATGAATTCACCAACGCGTCATTCCAATATCAGACCAAAATGATTGACCGCTCACTCAAATGATCGGTTGGATAGTCATGGAATACGTAGATTGGCGATAAGAGGGAAAGGACACGCCGTGTACATACATAATTGCCAACAAACAAAATTCAGATGAAACAAACCAATGTACTCGGAAAGAAGAAAACAAAAAACCAGCACACGCCGTTGGGTGCACGAAGGAGAAGCGACGTGAGCATGCACCGACAACAACGGGTTCAAGTGAAACCAACGACACCACGGCGATTCGGACTGAAATTTCACACTTTGGCTATCTACGTCGATGAGAGTGTTCGTCCAAACCACATCAATCTAGAGCCGATGGTTCTTTCACCTGGCTTCCGGTGCCAAACAAATAGATAGATAGCCTAAAATATAGCAAAAAACATAAAACTAGGAGTTGTAGACCGGGTGGAGGGGAAAAATCAGAAGATCCGAAGATCGCAATACCAAGCGAAACAATGGCATGCAGCAACATTGCAGTAAAGGAAATTCCGAGATGTGTATGATTGGATTTCTGTGCAAGACCCAGTGGGATGAATCCACGCAAAAAGACGGACTAGGAAATCAACGGGGAATGAGAAGAAAGAGAGGGGGTTGGGAGTGAGAAGTCAATGGACTCAATGAATATGTAAGTGATCATCTAGAATCCATTTCAAGGAAACCGAACAACACAGAAAAAGCAGAATTCGATAAAACCCAGACGCAATATACAGAACGTTCAATGACCAAAGGTCGACGAAAAAAGAGAAAGCAAATAAACAAATGACAAACTGTTAGGAAGAAATTGTGGGAGCCTCGATATCACGATTTTGGGGTTCGTCTTGAACGGTGACATCAACGGTCACAGAAACATTTCGAGACAGTGGCGCAGCTTGCTGCTCTTCCACAGTGATGGGAATGTCCATGGTGGGGACAACTTTAGGCGTGGGTATTCGGCTGCTATGTCGAATGGACGATAAAATAAGGCTCTCCATTGTGGAGGGTTTGGGACGACTGTGACCATGAACGATGCGATCGCTGATGACGCGCAAATGATCTTCGACTCCTCGCCGTGTCACTTCGGATAACTCCGCGAGGGACAAAACACGCTCATCTCCGGGTACATCTGACTGTGCTACAGCACCTTCCGGAGGTGCCCCATAGGTCGCAGCAGCAAGATGAAGCTCCAGCCCGTCCCCGGCCAACATTTCCAAGTCACTTCCATTCGCACTATTGTTCGAGCCGGAATCGATGGACATTTCGTATTGAATAGCGTGAACGAATTTTCGCCATTGACAAGAGGCTAGCAACAACACCAAGTGTGACAAGTACTCACCAAAGCCCATGTTAGCTTGCTGATGTCTCTCGAGAATCGACTGTGCGGCTTTAGCGTCCTTGGACGATGAATTGGGAGTGGTCCCTTGCGTATTGAAGGTATTCATACGTTGCTGATGTTGAAGATAGAGAACTTCCGAAGCACAGCGCTTTGTCAGATACTGTTCAACTAATGTACGCACGGTGGAAGCGTTGGTCATGCCAAAAGCTTGAGCGCCTTTCAATGATTGGGGAAACATGCTGATGTTGTGTTCATCGGCGATCTTGAACAAGATAGCTTCGGCTTGCCGCAACAACTTTCCCTGTCGTTGATTTGCAGAACGAGCTGTAACCATTACGTACATAGCAATGACCCAAATGAGTCCGTTGCTCACAGAGAAAGCAACAACGAAGGAGTTGTATGTATTCCAAGATTGACTGGGGAAGTTTTCCAGGCGATAGGGAGTGCCACTGTGAAACTCACACGAGAACAACATAATGTAGTTCCCCGCCGTTGCCGCGAAGGATCCAACGATGCTTGTAGCTAACCGCAGCCATTCTTGATCAGGAAAGATAGACAGTAATCGAAAGAAAATCCAATATCCGCATTGAATAGACAACACGGACACCAGAACCGCCAAGACAACGAGGCCAACATTGTATCGGATGTATCCGTTGAAGTCCTGGCCACACATACTCACATACAGCATTATAATCATCCCTCCTGCACCAACAACGCCACCGTAAAGCAATCGCCCCAACTTTTTCGTGGCTATCGTAATGAGAACTTTGCGCAGGGTAATACTCTTGATCTCTCTCATTGACAATCGCTTAGACTCTGCGATGAACTCATCAACAATGGCCAGTTTTGTCTTGGAAAACATATCGTCGTAAGCTGCTATCATCAGTCCCGCGGTGGTCGTAACAGAGACCATGACTAAGGTGAGGAGTTGAATTCCAACATTGCTGCGGATCGGGTACGAGTACCCCTGGTCGTCCTCCAAATCCAGAGCATATAGAGACGCATAATGCATTCCCCAGACCCCAACTGCCCCAACAGCTGTTCCAAAAGCAATTAAATACAACAAGTGTTTTTTGCTGCGGCTAATGTTAACTTCGTATCCGTGGACATTGCGATCATCGATTAGTGACTGTCGCAACTGCTCCGCCATACCCACTCCAACATAAATTCCAATGAAGGAAATCACGTAGGACATTACCACCACGTTGATGCGGTAGATTGGTGTAAGCCGCATTGCGCCAACAACGAACAGACTACTTACTTATCAGAAGAGAAAACCAATACCAAAACAATGAATGAATGTGAGAAAAGAAATCGATCACTCCAACGGGACGGGGAAAGAACAGCTCTCCCTTCAAACTTTCAACACTCTTAAACAGTAAGAATTCGAGAGAAGTTGTAAGTTCGGTGACAGTAGTAACAAAATGGCGACAGAATCTGGTCAATAAACCACTGATGATGTGGCAACGCACCACTGCAGCAGTAGTCATTTTGGGCGTTTCGCGTTTTGGCGACGACGACGATATTTTGCGGACCCATCGTCGAAAGGTGTGCTGGCATACCACATCTGTCGGTCTGATGTATCAAGGAGCTCCATTGGGAAGAGTGCCATCCATTTTTTCGTGTGACGACGTGACGATGACTTTGCCTTGGGATTCCAGATTGGTAAATAGTTGCATCGTCACCACCAATTCAAGCGTTTATTTCATGTCCGAAGGGGAATCAAGGGGTTCTGTATATCTCCTTTCGTGCCTTCGTGAATCATGAGTGGCAAACATCACAATTTCGGGAAATCCAACAGCTTCGCTGTGAAGGTATTTCATCATAACCCGAACAGTCCACATCAACAACGCAAGCCCAACCACGTGAATAACCACGCAAATCATCGTGCAGATGATGATTCGCGAGAAAAACTTGTGAGTGGTGGCAAGCGCCCCTTGGAAGAACCATTGGCAAGTTCACAAAATGCAAACAAGCGGCGCAAGATTGACTTCGTCTCGCCTGTAAACCCCAAGAATGGTTTTGGTGCGGCACCAAATCAACTTCCTCACGGTACTGAAAGTCATGAAAAGTCTGAAAAGAATGGAGTGGTCACCAAACAAGTGCCTACGAAGGGTCCCGTATCGATTGGTTTGTTTGATCCTGCTATCGTCAGTCGATACATGGGTTGGACGCAAATCAAGCGTGTTGGACCGGGGTTTTTCAACGAAGGCAACAGTTGTTACCTGAATTCAACACTGCAGTGTCTTCTGTACATCCCTGCGTTGGTGCAAGTTCTTCTTCACGAAACAGACGCGGCCTTGAAGAACATCCCGCGCAATCAGCAAAACCAACTTCGACCGATCACAGAGATTTTCTCATCCTTAGTGAAGGAGATCTGGGCTAATCAAAACGAAGCTGGACGAAAGTCGATTCTTCCGCGCGGAATGGTGTCCACCATTCGTCGTGTGGGCAAACAGTTCAAACCTTTTCGTCAAGAGGACGCTCATGAATATCTTCGTCAATTGTTGGATACCATGCACGAAGAAGTACTGAAGGCCAATCGATTGAAAATCTCTGATGGCAAACCTGCGGAAACATCCTTCATTTCTCGCGTGTTTGGTGGCTATTTGTGCAACACGTTGAAGTGTTCGCAGTGCGGCTACGCGTCGAAGACTTACAACCATTTCCTCGATTTGTCCCTCGAAATCCAGAAAGGTGTACAAAGCCTTCAAGACGCCATTCAGCAATTCACGAAGCCTGAACAACTTTCACATGGTAATGAATGGAATTGCGATGGCTGCAAACGTAAAGTCAAGGCCACCAAGCAAATGACTATTTCGGAGGCACCGCCCGTTCTCGCCGTGCAATTGAAACGATTTGCCATGTCGTTTGGCTTGTCGTTCATGGCCAACAACAAGATCACGAAGCATATCCAGTTCCCTTTGCAACTGGCCTTGCCTTGTTCGAAGAGCAAGAACCCGGTTCCGTACGATTTGACCGGTGTGGTCGTCCATCACGGCTCGACCACTCACTCCGGCCATTACATCGCGTATGTCAAAGCTCCCAACGGTATTTGGTACGAAATGAACGACTCAAACGTCGCGCAAGTGTCTGTCTCGAGAGTTCTGCAAGCGCAGGCCTACCTGTTGTTTTATTCGCAAAAGCCGAAACCCGTCGCTGCTCCCGCTGCCGCCCCTGCCGCTGCAGCGCCTTCGGCCACCGCTGTGTCTTCCGTTTCGACCAAGGGCACCACTGAACCTGAGGAAAAGGGTGTGAAAGTGGCTTTTACTGCGGATGTGGTCGCTGCGTCTGAGGCATCAAAAGCTGCCGCCGTCGCCAAAGCAGCAGTGAAGGCTGCTGCCTTGGCGGACGACAACGATTCTTCCGACGAGTCCGACGATGACAGTGACGATGGCGACGACAGCGAAGACGAATCGGACATGGACACGGCCAGCGAGTTGGACAGCGACATCGAGGACGACATGATGGATGACGACGATGACCACGACGACGACGACGACTTCCCTCCGCTCTACTGCACGCACATCTACCGATACAAGTCACCTTTGGAACGTTTCCGTCGTTGGTATTGGTCCAAGCGACCCAATTTGTACAGGGAACGTGCCCTTGTTCGCAAGTTCGAGCGCTATGGCAATGTGCGCAATCCGAAGATGATTCTGCGCAAGTATTTGCTGGTTCGCCAGCACATCTCCGCGGCGATGCGGCAGCCCGACAGCGAAGACGACGAAGAAGACGACGCCTCTGCCTCCGATGAAAGCGAAGATGAAATAATTCTGTTCCCTGCGAAGCCAGCCGTTACAACGGCGGCTGCCGCCACAACGAAGTCTGTGCCCACGGCGAAGCGTGGCGCCAGTAGCAGTAGCAGTGACAGTGACAGCGAGAGTGACAGTGGTGATAACGACAGCTCCGAATCAGAGTCTGAATCGGATGTTGAGTCCTCTGCCCGCGACGATAACGGTGCTCCCACTGCTTCAGCCCAGAACAAGCCAAGCGTAAAGACAGCCACGATGGACGATATTCTCGAATTGAGTCGACGCAGCCGCACGCTGGGCAGTGAGGGTGTCTGGGACATCGTATCAGACAAGGCCAAGCAGAGAGTCGATGAGATTTCGAAGCAACAGCGTCGTGAGGATCAACAAAATCGTCGTCAATATCGATTGTCAGAGTGGGACCAATCGCTGGATGCCGGACATGTGCGCAAGGTGAAGGCGCCCAAGATGCCCCTGCAGGACAACACCGGCGAGCACAACCCGTTCCAACAGGTCACCGAGCATCGAAAACAACAAAAGCAAGCCCATTTGGAGGCTGGTGAATACGAAGACTTCCGAGGTGACGTCCAAAAGCACCAGCGCAAGCCTCACGACCATCACGATGAAACAGATCGACCGTTCCACAAACATGGCGGTGGTGGTCGCGGTGGTGGTGGTCGTGGTGGTGGAGGAGAAGGGCGTGATTTCGGCGGTCGTGGTCGCGGCGGTCGGAGTGACTTCGGCGGTCGCGGTGGAGGTCGCGGCGACTTCGGCGGCCGCGGGGGTCGCGGTGGTGGTCGTGGTGGCTTTGGCGGTCGCGGTGACTTCGGCGGTCGCGGCGGTGGAGGTCGCGGTGGTGGTCGTGGTGACTTCGGCGGTCGCGGTGGCTTTGGCGGTCGCGGTGGTGGTCGTGGTGACTCCGGCGGTCGCGGTGGCTTTGGCGGTCGCGGCAGAGGTCGTGGCGGTGGACACGATCACAAGTAGTCGTCGTTTTATCCACCGAACCACTTTCATGGTCACCAGTTCCAGCCCTTCCGTCAATAGACTATCGAGGGGTTCTGTTAGCTTAGCATAGAGTCGTGATGTTTCACTGTTTTCTTTATTTTTCTGTCTTCTGCTCTCTTTATTGTGCCTGCCACATAGCGGCGGCGGCGACAGATAACACGTTAACTGATTTGATCGTGCGAGCAATACCATATACTGTGTGGTTCAGGCCTTAGAGTGTAAGAACAGGGCATAGGAGAAATAAAGCACAAACACAACAGATCCGTGAGGTCATGGTGCGGGTAAAGCCCACGGCGACCGATGAGTACAACACTGCGATGGCGACCGGGTGCTGCTCGTTCATTCGCGGGTTCATATCTTCCTGGTTTTATAATCAACCCATCAAAACCTCAACGTCGGGGAAGAGAAACTTCTTCAAGCTATTCGAATTTCCCCTCCAATCATCTTGAAAGTCTCTGGTATTGTTCAATTTTGTTTGCCGAAACGGCGGAATCGCGACACCGCTGACCGCAGCAGCAGGCCGGGCGGCCGGGTCCCGGATCCTGCGAAAGGGACTCTCGCAAGAGCACATGAAACAGCAAGTTTTTAATTTTCATTTCATTTCATTTCCGAGTTCTGTGGGGAAACAACAGCAAATTTAGAAATGGCGGAGGCAACTGACGCTGAGTTTTTTCGGTTGGTTTGCGGTCGAGATCCAACTTCACCAGAAGAATTCCAAGTCTTCATCTCAAGGTTGGCTTCCAGGCGAACAACCCCCAACCAGTCCATCTCTTTAAATGATGTACACGAAGATCTTCAGGTATTGGGAATGAAGATAGATGGACTGACTACCAAACTGACCACCAATGTGCAGGCATTGGGAATCAAGATAGATGCACTGACCACCAAACTGACCACCAATGTGGAGGCATTGGGAACGAAGTTAGATGCACTGACCACAAATGTGGATGCACTGACCATCAACATGAACAGGGTGTCAATTGTGATGCTATTCAGTGTTTGTGTCTTCGGCTATCTTGCGACTGTGAAAAAGTGAGAGTTCTAATGAATATGTCGGATTGTAGGTTTGCCACTTGTGTATTTGTTGTAATCTGATAAAGACGAATTGACACTATCGCACAATTGTTGAACACAACTATCACACGATATCCGTGCGATATCCTATGTACATGAACCATGTCGTAGTGAGGACCTAGTTCGAGCCGTAGACAATTTGAAGAAGAAGTAGAACCGCCGCTGAGCGCTGCGGAGCGAGTGTGAGTGAAAGCGTTTATGAGCATTACGAAGACCAAATGGTAGACTAGCAGACACCCGAACAGACGGAAGGACGTAAAACGTGAATTCGCACGTGTTGAAGCGTCGTCTCGTGAGGGGGCGGAGGCAAAGGAGCAGTTTGGGGCGACAGGCTGGGCGATGGGTTCTCCTCTTCGCAGCCAGCGGTGCGACGATCTCCAGCTTTGGCACCGCATGGAAGCGCGTGAGTAGGATGGCGATGGTGACGGCGCTGGTGGGCCCTTCAGCGCTTTGACACTGACCACGCGCTCTTTGCTCTCACTGATCGACTCTGGCAGAGCCTTGGTCGCGGTCGCCTCGGCGGGAGAAAGCCACTGGTTGTCGTTCTTCAGCCGGCCGCCGCCGCTGCCGCAGCTCGACGGACACGCCATCATCTCGATCAGATCGACGTCCAACTGGCCGCACCAGGAGTCATCCTCCGCGACGTCCAGTGGGAGATAGTCCATCGCCAGCGGAATTCGCACGCAGAAGAACTTCGGGTCGATGGCCCAGTGGGTGTTGATGGACCCGACTTAAATGTAGAAATAGTTCGAAAACGTGGACATCAGCATCGGAATGCGGTCTTTTTCCGCTTCGTTCAGCGGTGGGAACAACTGCTGTCCATCGGCGGGTTCGATGACTTCAGGTCGATGCAATCGTATGCTTTGAATCCAACTCTCTAAGACTTTTTGACAGCATTTCGGATCCGTCAGCTGCGTCTCCTCGGCACTGAAGAAGCCACTGTGTAGGAGAACACGGTATTGGCAGTCCAACAGCAACGCCACAACCTGAGTCGTTGTCGCATCGGATTCAAGCAACAGTGGTGTCCAGCTCGTTGCGGTAGGTACGGTGGAGGCGGCTGTAGGAGCCAATGCGGCAGTCAGATCTTGCAAATTGGTCACAAACCGTGAGAAGAGTACTTCCCGACAGGCCAACGCCGCGACGTCTTGATACGAGTCAACTTGCCTACGCAACAGAGGTTGAAGCGTATCTGGTGTACCAGGACCCACTGTGTTCGCGGTGCGATCTGTGTACTTATCATCTGAGGTGATGCCATTACTCGCGTTGGGATCGACTTTGGCCGATGATGCCGCCATAGACGCCAGGTTCTTCGCCGAGGCTGCTGCCACTGCCGAGGCCACCGAGGCTGATGTTGCTGACGTCATCGCAACATTCGAAGCGATGTGGCCGGATTCCATCTGTGCGTTGGCTAATTCCCGTTGAAATAGATCCAACTCGGTGGCGGACAGCACAAATCGATGACCTCCATCGTCTTCCACTCGTCCTACGAGCGCCAACAAATCGAACGATAAATTGAATGCGGCCAAGGAAGGTCGGGCGCTTGTTGCACTTTTCATCAGAATGCAATGCGACGTTGTCTGCTCTGATGCCATACTCGGTGCGTACCATCGTTGTCGTAAACGCTCCAACCAGAATCGAGTGTTGCTTGTGATAGAAGCGGCTCCAATAGTAAGCGGCGCGGGGTTCTTCGCCGTTGGCGTCACGTCTTGATGAATATGTCGATCCACCAAATCGAGATCTGTGGTTGTTGTTATGCACAAGAGGAAATCAATGTACAATAGTAGCGCCAGGATGGGGCTAATTGTATGTTGGTGATTTCGGTGTTCCTCGATGCCAACCGGAAAGAACGACTGCAACGTATCCAACGTAGCATGGATCAGGTAGATGAAGTCGACTTGCCATTGCCAAAGTCTTGTTCGTGATACGGGCAAGCGCACGAAAGTACTCATGATAGACATCAGACTGGCTTGCAGCAACTTATGCGCAAAACCCCAGGTCGTTTCTTCCACTTGTTTTCGCTGTGAAATGGAGAGAAGAAACGGTAGCGATAGGGTTTGGCGCTGCATGGTGATGATGGCTTGTCGAGTGGAGCTGACGACCAAAGCGATGGTAGGACTGATTCGTTTGTTGCGCATGTAAGGTGAATAGCTCTGCCAATCTTGACGATGGGTACCCAACGAGAAAGCTTGCTCTTGCCAGTGAGTCCAGCTCGATAAGCACCCGATCTCGTAGTCTGTGATGAACGATACAATTACCTCCTCAAACCTCATCACCGCCTTCGGCATTGGGAGTTTAGATGCTACTGAACAATGTGATATAAGTTCCTTTATGCACAGGAAGAGGGCGCGAACGCCACTGGCCGCTTGGAGAACGAATGTCCACGTTTGCTCACCACCTCCAAACGACATAGAAGCAGAATAACTGTCAAATATTTTCGAAAAAAAGCCCGGGCATAAATCCGATAGTTTCGATAAGGCCTCGTCAATGTCCTGGAAGGTTTGTCCCATTTGGTCAGCGTTGTCTATTCGAATCGTAGTACTAATGTTGGGTTTCTTCTCTTCCGAATCACAACACATGAGAACAACTTCGTTCGCATCGCAAGTGTCTGATGGACGCTTAGGATGTTTTTCGAGATAGCGCGAGAGAAGGTTCTCACTGTTTCGCAAAGCGCCATGAACCAATTCGAAAGTTTGTGATACCCGTGTCAGCGACAAGTCCTCGTGACTCTGTACCATCCTTTTGATCTCAACAAAAATGGAACTGATATCACTCATCCTGTCAACCTCTCTGCCCACAAAGAATTCAAAAATCGTTCCGGAATCGTTGTGTCTTTTGGGATGTGTGGACTTCCCTTACGATATCCCAGTAATCACTCGGACTCTTTCTTTGGGACGCGACTGGAGAGCGGTGTGTGCAAATTTGTAACGGCTCGGTGGACGTTTCAAAATCGTCTTTCCGTCTCCAAACTTCTCTTGTCGGTTCTCGGTTATTCCGTGATGATTGCCTGTGGATCAGTGGATTATGTCATGCCGACATCGGCATTTCATAATCATTGTCGCTATTTTCCTTGTCTGATCTCTATAAATTTGCGAATACGCAAAAATACGCCGTAATGAAGTGGATTTGTCTCAAATGTGGTCGAAAGAACGACCAACAGATGACACACTGTACAAAGTGTGGTCTCGACGAGGAAGCAGCATTGACGTATCCTGTTTCACGGCGGCGCAGGTCTTGTGAGGACTGTAATCACATCCATCGAGAGGACATGTATTGTCATGTTTACACAGAGGCAGCCGACTCAGACTTGGTTGATGATGTCATTAGTGAAGCTTCTGATGACGACGGAACCAATAATGACGACAGCGAAGACGAGGAGTCGCTGAGTCGCCCGATGACAGCTTCTGGCGTGAAAATGAAAAGGCCGAAAAAATTTCGTCCTCTTCCAACCCCTGCATACGTCCGGGCGGCAGGTTACGTTCGTTGTAACTGCAACGTAGGAGTTCCAGATTCCATCAAGTTTGAACCGATCCCTCAATTGCATATTGTGGGTGGCATAGCAGTGGAAATGTATCATGAGATTGTGGATGAAAATTCTCGCAAGCGCTGGCTAGATTTCCAGGCGAGCAAGATGTCACAGACGGCGCTTGAGCGGAAATATGTCGAAGACGCCACGAAAGTAGCCGAGATGATTCCGCTGATTCTCTCATATTTACCCTATGGATCTTGTGGGCCTGTTCCGTGCGTATGTAGCTTATGGAACTGGGGAACAAGTCTATACAAAGAGTATATCGATGTCCGGAATTGTGTGCCAACTACCGCGTTGCGACCGCATGCCGGTCAAGTTGATTCGGTTTTAGTAGCAGGAGACAAGGTGTATTCTGGCGGAGATCGACGAATATTGGTATCAAATCATTTTTCTGGCGAGTTATTATCACAAATCACGCGTGATTCAGGAGATGTGACGCAGCTACGACTTCAAGATGGAGAATTGTACTGCTGTTCGACGAATGGATCCATCCGCACATATGCATTGACGCATACAGGACGAAATATTCAATTGACAAATACTATGTGGGACCATACGCGCACAATTACGGACTTGAGCGCCAGCATTCCGACTGACGGCCCGTGTGAGTTGCATGGTATCACGGGGCATGTGTGCTTCATGTATTCCGCTTCAGAAGACCGTGCGATCAAGATGTGGAGTACACAGCGTGGCCGGTGCGAAGAAACTATCAGCAACAACTCGTAAGTATTGTTCCACAATCGATTTTGGCTTCGGCAGTTGCATCACCGTTTTCGTTGACAGGCTTCGAAGCGGGAGCTTCACTCGTCTGGCACAATCCGATCGCCATCTTTTCGCTGGAACGTCCGTCTCTACAGTACGTTAGCAACGCTTCTCGTCCCATTTCAACTTCTTCTCTTTACTTTTATTTCTATGATTTTCACAGGTGGCCGTCTTCAACAAAACCAGCAAATGCGAACGCGACGATGTACATCTATGCAATGTTCCTGGTGCGGACACCATGTACTGTCTGCAGATATCGTTGAAGCTTCCACCAAATGTAACAGCGAGTGGAAATCCGCCGTCTGTGACCGGTTTAGTTTGCACAAAAATCGGAAATGAATTCCCAACGTTGTGGGCGACTGATTCGTCTGGGCAGATGACCATTTGGTACGTACCATCGGTCGGTCTTGAGTTTCAGCCTGCTTACACCGTTAAAGCTCATCGCGGCCCTATCACGCAACTTGTCAAGACCTGGCGCCACATGATCACCATTGGAGATGACGGTACCGTGAAGCTGTTCGACATGTTAACATTCGTTCGTATTCGCACCATCGACGTGATGAGTATGTGTCTTGAACGCAACTTGTTCGTCGCACCGAACATTCATCGGCGATTGAAATCTGCCAGTGTGTATGAAAATTATTCCACTGGTGGTTATCTGGCAGTGGGAACATCGTATGGAGATGTTGTGATGCTGCCGTTGGGCACCACCGTGTAGCCGTATCCGTCGAAACGATGCGAAACCGAAAGAAAATATCGAGTACACCATGTAAATACACCAATTTATTTTCCTTCTTAGTGCCGATACCAGCTGCCGATCGGTTCGCCGTCGTCATCATCATGTGCACCATGACTGCCGTTTCGTCGTTTCCGAAGAAAGAGCGTTTCCGTTTCGAAGATGCGGTGACCACGGTGAATGAACTGAAAACGAAGACAAAGAATTAAATCGAATCCTCTTTTGGAAAGCATCGCACTCATAGAGCTGTTTGCTGCACCCTTCACATCGGTGACCGTGGTGATTGCAGACCGTTGAACGTTAACAAAACCTTCATTCATTATTGTGTTCCAACAAAGAGCCGCATTGTTTTGTTCTAACGTCCGCATTTGTCGTCCATCACTTGTGACTTTGCCGACGTTGGCTTGACAGCAATGGATAAGTCGGATTTAGACAAAGGTATATTTGTTGTCTTGATTTTGTCAAAGGTTGATCGAGGTTGATCATTCTGTGCGTATTAATAGATTCCCTCAAGATCGGTGATTTTATCACCTTGAAGGACACAGTCTTTAATGTTTTCCTTGGTGTGGAAGGCATTCTCAACGATGACATTCATGGCATGGAGAATATCACGAATATCCATGATGCCATTTTCTGTGTTCATCTTCAACGACAGTATTCAGCTTCGAGAGAGCTGTCGGCCTTCTTGCAGAAGCGTGGAAATGATCCTCGCTCGATTACTGATGAAAATGAATTGAATTACTTGAAGGCATTGGAGGTGCGTTCGTTTTCTTACTGCATTAATTATTTTCGACGCTCACGCGTGTCAATGCTTTTATTTTATAGAGAGGCCGCGACAATGAGAACTCGCTCAATGACCAATACATGCGAAAGAAAATGGGACAAGTGGTTTTGTTCGGTGATGTTGTGCAGGTACGATTATGAATCCCGTCGCCATGTGAGTGTATATACATAACCTTGCAAATTTTATTCGGTTATTTAGCTTTTCCATGTGAAATCGGGGAAATACTTGCAAATTCTGCCGAACAAACTGGCCAGAGACGAGCGTGACAACTACAAAATCTCCCTCGATGTCAACGGAGATGCCTTTTCATGGATTCAAATTTGCCCTCGCTTCAAGATCGACAAAGAAGGCGATCGTATCATTAGCAATGCGGAAGTCTATCTGAAAGTTGCCGCGCGCAACAACGAATATATTCACACCGCGTTACGCGATCCAGTACCGGGATTCTCGCGTGAAATCAACTGTTCGTTGGAATTAACCTCTTGGAAAATGAGCATCTATCAGAGCAGTTCGGACATGATGCAAAAGGCGTTGCTTCTGATCAGCCAACCTGTATATATCAATGATCCTGAAACCAAGAGTTATCTGTCCATCGAACGCGCTGGCAATGACGGTGCCGATGGTGAAGGCGACGAGAATGAGAACAAAGGCGATACCGCTGAGGAAGCAAGCGTAGAGCCATCGACCATCGAAATCTTAGAGGAGGTAGTCTTGGTTCCTGCAGGAGGCGAGGTACTAGACTCCAATTTCCTGTGGATTTTGGAGGGTGTGTCGTTCTTGGTTGGTGGTGCCATCAAATGGAAAACCGAGCAAATTCGCCTACGCCATTTCAACAGTGGCAAGTATCTCGTTCTCGACAATCAGATCGAAGTCGATGAAGACGGCAATGAAACAGAATCATTGGTGATGCAATGTGTCGACACGGCGAACGCGGGTGACACATTGTTCAGCATCGTTGAAGTCAACAGTACTTTCAAGTATCTCCGCGATGGTAAAGCGATGCAGTTGTCCACGGCCGGAAAATGGATTACTCGTGGTGAAGTGCGACCCGGTTCCAGCTTATCCTTTAACCTCACGGGCGGTAAAGACAAAGATCATGCTCTCAACTTCATGATCTCTCGCTATGTGCCGCACACTGCCAAAGCCGGCGCCAGCAAGGATGGTGAAGAAAGCAGTGGCAAAGCGGAAGAGGGAGAAGACACGGAATCAAAACTCATGAAAGAACCTTTCGACGTCTTCGTGGGACTCTCAGTACGCAATTATTTGCAGCGCTATTTTGATATGACGGTTATTGATGGTGACGAGGCTCTGAACACTTTGTGGCCAGCAGCAGGTCGCTCTGACGTCGAAATGTTCAAAACCGTCGTCGAGAAAATTGTCATCTTTGTTCGTGGATTCCCTGTATCAATGGGACCCATTCAAGAGGGTATCGACAAAGCCGATCCAAGAATTCAGAAATTCCGTCAGAATCTTTTCCGTCAGCAGGGTACCTTGCAGCTGTTGGTACGCTTCGTCGAGAAGCTCTTACCGCTGCTGGAAAGTGTGGAATCAGGTAAAACCAAGCGAACACTCGACAACTCTCTTTTGATCAAAATGGCGCAGATGGTACAATCAAAATGTTACGCGATCATGTACTACGTCATCATCGAAAACCCCGAGAATCAGATGTTTGTGGCGGACTACATGCCCATTCTTTTGCGGTCATTGAATTCTCAAGAATTGGCGGTGAAGTGCGTCACTGAAATGCTCAGCAAAAATCGCGAACTGCAAGAAACGAAGATTGGTACCCGTGAGATTCAGATTTTCGTGGATAAGTTGAAGGCGTCAAAGGGCAATACGATGTACTTGAAGTTGCTTCAAGCTTGTTGTTCCTGTGAAGGTGACGGTGTCGATGGCAATCAATGCAAAGTCGCAAAGTTGCTGTTTGAAGACACGACTGACATTTTCATCACCGTGACGGTGGATTACAACAATGCGCACGCGGCCGATTGGGGTCAACAAACGGAGCTCTACATCCCACCGACCACATCCGAAGATGCGACCATCTTTGGTCATGATTTACTGCGGAAGGGTATCCCGCGTCTTGTGTTGTCTTGGGTGACGAATAGTGCGGGTTCGAGCTTAGCCAAAATCGGTTCGGTGGAGGACATTTTCGATCCGGTGTTTTCGCCGCAAGTCCGTGAGAGCTTGTTGGCTTCTGTCAAGACGTTACCAGAATCACGTTCCGCTCGTGGTGGAGACAATGAACATGCGAAGAGGCGCGTGATTCAAGATTACTTCTTGGCGGAGCTGTTTCTGGGTGCAGAGATGTGTATGGACCGCAATTACCTCGCGATGCATCAATTGGACAAGTATTTCTCCTACGATGTCCTCGTCGCGATGTTGAAAATGAATGTGAGCAGCATGTTGAAAGCCGGAGCAATTCGTCTGTTGATGTGTTTGCATGTGGATCGTGACCCACAAGCGGGGACGAAGATTCCATGTTTGACACGTGCCTGGTCGGATATCAAGAAGCACAGTGAGCCCCAATTGCCGTTTGTTGAACCCGCCCGTCGATATCAGTTTGGATTGATTCAACAAATGATTTCGGAGCATTTGCATGAAATGGCAGGCGGCCATTGGGACGAATTGTCACGACACATGTTGAAGATGTTGTTGACGCTGGTTCGCTTCAACTTCTACGGCACCAATGATCGCATGAAAGACGTGATTCTGCCGTTGATCTCGGTTCTGGATCGCCGTCAAGTGACCTTCGCGGACAACAAATCATCGGCCAGCAAGAGCTTGAAATCGATGAAGTCGGGGTTGGCACGTGGATTGTCAGCAAAGTTTGGCACCACTTCCTCTCAGATCTCGTCGATTGCGGAAGAATCTGCAGGCAAAGAGGACGAAGATATGGATGATCTCCCAGGAATAGAAGAAGACTACGACCCCGCGGCATCGATGTCGTTGTTAGGACGCAAGAAACGTACCAATCGTCGTTCCACCGTGATGACGGAAGAACGTCTACGGTTGTATTTGGAGCGATTGGAGTCGGCGATGGTCAATATGATCATCATTGGCATCGTGCTCTTGGCCATCGCCTTGGACGTCTACCAAATCGTGTCCGGGGACAAGTTCGAAGCCTACAATTACCTGTGGATCATTGAGATCGCCTTCTTTGGCGTCTTTGTGCTGGAAATGGTCACCCGCGTGTATCTCTCCGTCCGCACACAATCTCCACCGTACGCTTTGTTGTTGGATCCCGTCAACGTGATTGACTTTGGAGCGATCATTGCCAACATCGTCGTCTTCTTTCTCACCCCAACGATCAACGAAGGCCTCACCTTCATCAAGTGCTTACGGCTAGTGCGCGTTGTGCGGTTGTATGCGACAAAGAGTGCGAAAATCAACGTGGTCGGAGGCGCTGTGAGTGACGAAGCAGAGGAAGTGGAAAACGTGGTTCTTCGCTATTCGCGAGCGCCAATTTTGGAATTGGAAACGATGGTAGAAGCGGTGGAAGTCTTGGCGTTCATGCAGAAGCTCATCGAAGACCGGAACCTTTCCCTGTTCCTTCGCTATTTCTTCTTGTGGGAAACTAACGCGGATCGTCGATCCCCCGCTCAGTTGTTTCGACAAGTGCTCGATGATTCCAAAGAATTGACGCTGAGTGTGGAAGATTTTGAGCACATCATGTTGGACTGCTTGATGTTCGTGCACCCGCCGCTCGTGCAGAAGGTGTTGGAAGTGATGATGTCGCATTATTCGATGAACACGATGATTCTCGACAGTGCGCGTGACGTGCAACTGTTGGCTTCGTCCAAACGTGAGAAGCAATTCCGTCAAGTCGAGACCATGCTGCAAACGTTGGAACAAAATGCGGAAACGCACGAGCTTTGGGGCGAATTGGAAAGCGACGAAGACAAAGCAACGAATGAAGCAACGAAGAAGATTTTGGTTGATCTGATCCAATTGTGTCGTGTCCGTCGATTCGTCTTGGAATTCGATACGGATTATGCGCCTGACAAAGAGATCCAAGATTTGTATCGCAATTTGGGTTGTTTTGAGATTTGTTTGAAGGTGTTAGGCCTGCTGGAGTCGGTGGAAGAAGATGAAAACGGTGAACTGTCCGAGGTCGCCTTGAATACCCGTGATTTGGTGTGTCAATGCAACAATTTGTTGTATTGGTTCTTCTTGGACAATGCCATGAATCAGGCGTTTGGCTTTGAAGAACTCGAACTCTTTTTGAAGACGCTGGACGATGGCATCAACAGCCACCTCGTGATTCAAGCGATCTTCAAGAACAATGAAGCGTTAATGCGAGCGGTGCCGCACACGCATCTCAGCGACTTGGCGAATCGGATTGCGAACGACGCGAAGAGCCACCACTACCTGGCGTTGTTTGGTGCGATCGCGTATGTCGAGGAACGTTCGATCGTGGAGGGCAAAGTCGAAATCGAGCAGAAGAACATCGTCGAGAACCAACTGGAAATCGTCAAGACACTGACGTCGCCGGGTCGCCTGCAACAAGTGTCGTGTTTCTTTGTGCCGATTACCCATCCAGATTACGATTTGAAGCGGGAATTGATGGCGCCGTTCCTCGATCGGGAAGACGATATGAGTTTGGATGATCTACCGCCGCTGTTGGCCTATCATTTGATGTTCATGGAAGTGCTCAGCGGATGTACCGTCGGGAGGTCGAATATCACCACGGTGGAAGCGAAAGTACAATCCGTCTTCAGTTACGTGGACATTGTGCAGTCGATTCTGGACCCCGGCACGATCACCGTCTGCAAAATTCGGTTGAGCAAATTCTTCTACAACTCGATCATTGAAACGGACTTGCGTATCGCGGGATTGGAACAATCGGCGTCCATTTGGCGACTATTGCAAACGTATCCCGCGGTGTTGGGGTATGCGAAGGATGAAGTGCGGAGAGTGGAGAAGTTGGGGTGGGAATCGCCGCAAGTGAGTCGCCAGCGCATTGAGTACATCATCATTTGTATCATGATTGCGGGCGGCTTCTTCCATCGCTACTACGATCCTGCCACTTTCCGTTTCTCTGACGGTGCCGCCGCAGCGGCAGCATCCGCGACGGGTGACAAGGTGCATATCTCGTTGGCCCAAGTCAACGAACTGATCCATTCGTTGTTCATGAAGATCAAGGAGTTGTACGACTTGGATTCTCCCCGTTTGTCCCCGGAAGTCAAAGACGCCATCTTCGAAAGCCTTCAAATGTTGAACAACAAGGCAAGCAAAGTCATCTTCAGCAACTTGCAGCCCAACAGCAGTACCACGTCGACCGTCACGAAGGAGCCAATGTCCGCCGAGGGTAAACTGCTGGAGAAGTACCATACGTTTGTACAGGAGATCAGTCAAGATCCTAAGGTTGTGGCCGATTTGAAGAAGCAGAAGTTGGACTTCATCGATTTGCTGGAGTCCTTGCCGCACGTGGGCGATCGTGTGATTGCCGATGTACGATTCGAATCGTTGATCAAGAAACTGGTGATGCACATCAGTGGTAGCATTACCCGATCCGAGTCGAAGAAATTTCTCGACGCCTCGACGACGAAGACGTCGACGTGGATCATCAAATCGTTCCGCGATATGATCGAGAACAAAATGGGCATGACAATCTTCGAACGTGACGAAGACGGTGGGCTGGAAGAAGATGAAGCTGCAGCACCCGTGATCAATGCCTTGTGCAACTGTGGGGTCGTGAATCTGGTCTTGGATCTGATTGCGGATGGGTTGGACAGCCAACTACAATTGGAAGCAATCCGCTTGGGCATCGCTCTGCTGTTCAAAGAAGGTGGTGCATTGCGTGTTCAAACCTTGATGCACGAGCATTTGTCCAAGCCAGACTCCGAAAGCTTCTTCTTGGAAGTTCGACTGATCATTCAGAAGCTGAAAGCGTGGCACGATTGGCGCAAGATCATCCTGCTGCCCGAAGGAGAAGATCCCAAACCCCCCGATGAAATCTGGATCATTCGTTTCTTGCAATTGATGTGCGAGGGTCATTTCCAACCGAATCAGGACATCATGCGCGAACAAAAGAACAGTGCCCATTCGTACAATCTGCTCGATGATTTTGTCATTTATTTGAATTGTTTGAGCCGCATCCCATGCCGCACATCGACGGTGGCTTCGATTCGTGTGGCCGCTACGATCTTGGAAGTGATTCAAGGTCCGTGTGAACACAATCAATCCCATTTCACGTTGAATACGGAATTGATTGAGACACTGAATCGTATCAATCGTGCGAAAGTGATTCATGACTGCGTCCCCGACGAAGAAGTCGAGTTGAAGAAGATCTCGATCGACATCTTCCAAGGTCTGTTGGAAGGCCAAGGCGAGAAAAGCCCGATCTACGAGCGCGTTTTGAGTGTGATTCACTTGGATATCGTTCAAATGATGTCGAACGGCACAGACAGCGGGGCCAGCGGTGGCGGTGAAGGTGCGGAAGAAGAGTCCGAAGATAGCGTCGCTTTGCGCACGGAAAGTGTCATTTTGTTGCAAATGCTGTGCAACTACAAGCCCAGTTTGTATGACGAATTGGGGATTTCACGGAATATTGAAGATATCGTGGGTTCTGGAACGGCAATGATCGAAGTCGTATGGCGCGGGGACATCCATCGACGTTTCTTCCACATTCCCAAGGTGTGCGATTTCTTGGCGAAGACGTCCAAGGACAATCTCGTGGAGAACGTGGATCGTACAAACGCCGAGAACAAGCTCATCGATTTCTTGAAGTGGGCTCATGTCTTGTACCGGGAAGTGAAGCACCAAGAGTATTTGACGGAACTGGGCATCAGTGGCATTTTCAGCCGCGAAAATCAAAACCGGGCGACGTGGGTCACGTTTACCCTCGCGATTGTGATCAACTTGTTGTTCTTGTCCTATTACACGTACAAGGATGCGGACCCTCAAGTTGTGAAGTCCGAGCCGTTGAGTGCAATCAATGCTTTCAACGTGATTCAGTTGACCGTCGCTGCCTTCGTGTTGATTCAAAACGTCGTTGTACGCAGTCCGGTCATCTATCAAGGCTTGGAAGCGGATGGATACAGCCAGTTCTATGCCATTCTGTACACGGCCTGTGACCCCATGACCATGTACTTTGCCTTGTACCTCGTCTTGTCTTTCTTTGGCTTGTTCTTGGCGGACTATTACCTGCCATTCCTATTGCTCGATTTGGTCGCGAAGAATGCCACAACACGCGACATTCTCAACGCCGTCATCTTGCCTCGCAAACAGCTCATCATGACCATCGTCTTGGCTGTGTTTGTCAACTACATCTACTCGTATTACTATTTCTTGTTGTTCCGTGACAACATCGGTGGTATTTGGGGCGATGGTGTGTCCCCAGGTGACAACGACTGCAAGACGTTGTGGGGCTGTTTCAAGTTCATGATGTGCTATAGCTTGCGCCAAGGTGGTGGTGCCGGCGACGTGATGAATCTCAACATCGATAGCCAATGGATCGCCGACTCGTCGTATCATTTGATTGTCTCCATCATGTTGCTGAACATCGTCTTCGGTATCATCATCGATACCTTCTCCAGTCTCCGTGCGGCGAAGCTGGAGCGATTGGCGGATACGACCGAAGTGTGTTTCATTTGCGGCATTGACAAACAAGTCTTTGATCGAGCATCTCCTGAGCCGGATGGTTTCCAGACGCACATAACCGTCGACCACAACATGTGGAACTACATGTATTACATCTTCATGTTGTGGGAGCAAGATCGTGACGATGACGATGGTCTCGAACAATTCGTTCGCCGGGCCATTGATCGTGATGAAATCATTTGGTTCCCGTTGCACAAAGCCAAACGTTTGGATCAAGCGGCAACGGAAGAAGAGCAAACGGTGGAGGTGCTACAGAAGCGGTTGCACACCTATGAAGCAGATATGACGAAGAAGTTGCAAGGGTTTCAAGCGGAAATGCAAGTGCTGCTGGATCACATCACGAATGCGACGAAGCAAACATATGAAAGCGGTGACGTGAAGAATGGGCTCGCGCGATTCTTGCAAGAGCATGCGGTACAAGAGGTGGTGCTGGACGACGCTGTAGAAACGACGGCGGAGATATTGCCACCGCCGTCAGCCAATTCGAATATGCTGCCGTTTGGCGACTGGGGCGATGCGGGTGATATGGTGCAGGCCTGGGGTGATGACAGCAGCCTGGGTGACGACATGAGTCTGAACTCGGTGAATTCGTTGGAGCAATCGGATGAAGCCTTCCATCTCCACTTGCCCGACAACGTGATTCACGCGCAACGTAGCCGCAAGCATCGTTCTACGGACGGAGATGCGGCACCAGGATCGTCGCCAGATGTCAGCAGTGTCGGATCGGTGGGGTTCCCTTCGCGTGAAGAGGATGACGTGTCTACGGGCGACTTCTGGTCGCCTGGTCAAAAGTCCGGCCACCTTTCACCTGATCGTTTGGCGAAGGCAACGCCGTTGACACGTATCGCGGAGCAAATCTCAGCTTCACAGGACGATGGTGACGACGGTTTATTCCGTTCTTTGCAGCCGTTTCCCGCGTTGGAGACTGCCGAAGGCAAAATTGAACAGGATTCGTCCAACCGATTGCTGCCGGATAAAGAAGCTGAGCCGCAGGTCGAAGGAGACATCATCGATGGCTTTCCTCGAGTTATTGACGAGTCCTCGCAACGTCTCGAGCACCAAACGTACGAATCCTTCGCAGAGGTTGAAGTCTTAGGGGCACCATCGACAGCTGCCGATGATGACACGAAGACAGCCGCCATTCCAGAAGAGACGTCGTCGGACACGGTGCCTGACCGTGAGCCACGAGAGGAGCCCGCCGACGAGACGGCAGTCGTAGATGTGGAATCCACCGAGGAACAGAATGACCAAGCGGTGGAGATAGTACCAGTGACGGAGGATGCTGGTCGCGAAGACGATGGAGCGATGCCCTTGGATACAGATCTTGCGATGCAGGATATCTCCCGGCCTATTACCGCTGAAGCTGGCGAATTGGCGAGAGAATCAGCGAACGAGCCGGAGCTGCGGAGCTTAGCACACTCTGAAACGACCCCCGCGCTGACTACCATCGCCAACAGCGATGTTATCTCCCCCGCGGAGGCTGAAGACGAGTCGCGAGGTATGCTGGTGTCTCAATCGGAGCCGGTGCTCAGTTCCACTCCGGCACCCAGTACCGTCGGATCGATGCGCTCGGTTGCTCCGTCCAGCGCTCGCGATGAAGGTGCATTGTCACCTTCCGAGTCGTCGAGTTCACGTGCGCTACCTTCGACGCCCAATGTTTCCAAGAAAATTGTCGTCGACGACAACATCAAAGAAGTTGAAGAAGAAGACGCCGACGAGGAGGAGGCCGATGAAGCGAATCAGTCTCCTTCGGCCAAGCAATTTTTCTCGGCGGATTTCCAACGCTCTGCGAGCTCTCGTTCTGTTCGCGGACCCTTGGCCTTGCCCATGACTATTTCCGAAGACGACGACTTTACATCGCCTCCAAAACCCGCCGCTCCGTCATCGAAACCAACTTCGCCTGACGCGTAGACGGGCTCGCACAGTGGGCCCCCTTCCCTATTTTTGTTTGTGATGTGTTGCCAAAATTGATTGCTTTCAAGTTATCTCTTTCTCGCTCTATAGCTGGTGAAGAGTCGTGTGTGGTGCTGTGTTTTAGTCGCGACGTCTTCGGATGATCGAATGTGTGTCCATGGTGCGTGTGGCGATGTGGCGACGTGACGTCTCTGTCGTATTGTAAATATGCGTGTACCACAACTACCTATCACCTCTTTTCAAAGCACAACACTGCGACGATACAGGAAGTTACGCTTATGAGAGTTTCCCTTTCAATTATACACGTTTGTCGGGCACGACCACACTATTAAATAAGATATTTCTACAGATATGAATACAACAGCTACGTGGTGCTGCTATTCATGGGAAGGTGCTATAGCCCAGTGACATTACGCCTTGGAAAATTCACTCTTGGAGACATCCACTTGGTCTCCATTCAACTCATAGACGTATGTCACCACCTTGGTGCCTTGGATGGCCAACAAAATGAAGCTGGGGACGATTTCGGTTGTTAGTGTGCTGTGACATGGCGAATATGAAGATTAATACGACCGCTGACACGCTATAGCACGGTTTCAAGTCTTACCTGTAAGATCCAGTGATAGATCCAGGGTTAATGAACCACTTTCCTTCGTACTCATTAACTTCATTCTTGTGTGTGTGACCGGTGATCAAAATGTCGACATCCATCTGCCGTTGAACCATCGCCAAACTGTGCGCATCGCCCCAAGGAACAATTTGATGACCGTGGATGAGGCCAATCTTGAACTGACCTATTTGAATAACTTTAGATTCAGGGAAGGACTGGTCTTCGTCGAAATCGCCACGGACAATGTGGACGTTCGGAGCAAGGGACTTCAACTCATCATGCTGTTCCTTCGTCACCAAGTTACCAGTACACAACACATCTATAAAGAGTCAATAAGAAACAGAGAGTGACGATTAAAAGCTCGAATTGAAATCCATACGCCAATTATTGGCACGTACGCTGCATTTTGTTGGGCACCAACATGCGTTGGAATTTTTCGGGGATTTTCACCGCCCGGTGAGGAATATGGAAATCACCCACAACCAGCGCAAGTTCACCGAAGTCCGACATTCCCTTTTGAGTGATATAGACTATGAAAAGGTGGTTGAATTGACTCTAAAAGATGATTTTGGAGATCAAAATCTTTCACTGCAAACAATAGGCAGGGCATGCACAAACGCGTTTCAGGTGACGATGGTCAAAACGCGATTGTTTTGGCGACAGCAGCGTTCTCATACACAGGAATACCCACCTCTTCTGGGACAGTTAGGTTGAAGTCAACTCACGAAACGGCTCTTCAGAGAATGAAACAGCTGAAAAAAATTAGTCCAACTTCGAACATGGAACAAATGGAACGGAAGGTGGATTCGATTGGTTATATTCAGAGCCTGTAGGACTCTTTCTTCCACAGTCTTTTGAGCTTTACCCATTGCGCTTATTTTCTTGTCTTTTGATTGATTGAAATTGTATCATTTCGTGAGTGGCAGGGAATTCAATGGCAAACGCACAAGCGGATTCGGAAAGAAGTAAGAAATGTCGAAAGTCCCATCATTATGATTCGTTATAATGATAAAATCCCGTCTTTTAATCTTTAGGTACGCTCCATATTGGAGACTACGTTCTTCTGAAGGACACATCGCGTGGATGCTACTTGAGTGTGGAAGGCATTCTCCTCGAAGATGTGTCGGTTGTTGAAGGCACCGACAACTTGATTGACTGCATCTTCTGCGTACATTTGCAGCGCCAATACTCAGCATCACGTGATCTCCAAGCTTTTCTTAAGACATACAACAATGATGTGAAGAGTATTGAGGATGAAAGTGCGAAAAAGTACTTGCTCGCCCTACAGAAGGGCCGTGAGAATGAGAAGAAGCTGAACGATTCATACATGAAGAATAAGTATGGCCAGAGGGTGAATTTCGGTGATATCATCCAGGTAATTTTGCCCGTTCTTCTACTCAATCGATGCCTCAATCTGAGCTTTGTCTGTTGCACAGCTGTATCATCTGAAATCGCGAAAATACATAACCGTAACCGATCAGTTGGCCAAAGATGAACGTGAGAACACTCGTATTCTATTAGATGTGAATGGAAGCGCATTTTCGTGGATCCAAATATCTCCGCGCTTCAAAATCGACAAAGAAGGCGACCCGCTGCTCAATCACGCCGAAATGTATCTCAAAATCGCCGAGCGCAGCAATGAGTACATGCACACCGCCGATCGTAACCCTCTGGAAGGATTAGATCGGGAAGTAAATTGTGCATTGGAGTCAACTCCTTGGCGCTTATCAATCTATCAAAGCAGTTTGGACACGGCAGATCCCAACACGCTCATGTGTGCGCAAATCGTGACGTTGTTCGATCCCGAAACACGCAGCAACTTCACTTTCGCCGAGCCAAAGCTAGAATCTCTAGAGGATCCATCTGAATCTGGCGAAGAATCGAGTTCAGGCGAATACAGTGTGATTTTGGAGCCAAACCTCTTGGATGAGTTCAACTCCAATTGCTTGTGGATCTTGGAGGGCGCCAACCGCACCATCGGTGGTCCCATCGCATGGAAAGCAGAAACAGTCCGCTTTCGTCATTTTAACAGTGGTCGATACTTGGCAGCAAGGTTTGTGGTGGATGAAGAGACGAACATGGAATCTGTCCAGCTGGTCGCTGGTACCGATGCCGATGCGGAAGAGTCCGCATTCAACGTGGCGGAGCTGAACAGCACAAATGTGTATCTGTCAGACGGCCGTGCTGTGCAATTGAGTCACATGGGCAACTGGTTGGAACGAGGGGACATTGAAGAGGCAGTGTATCCGATCAAAACGACGAAAGACAAGTCTATCGCGCTGAGTCTCATTATCAATCGATACGATGGCAGTTCCAGCAAATTCAAGTCCACCGGGCCGGACAACAGCGAAGAAGCTGCGGCCCAGAAGCAATTAGAACCGCTGGATGTCAACGCTGGCCTATCTATTCGCAAATTCCTGCACAAATATCGCGCAATGATTAAAATTCCCAAGCGGGATACGCTGGGGACGGTGTGGCCGAAGGAAGTACGCAATGACTTGGAGTTCTTTCAGTTTGTGGCCGACAAGGCGGTGTATTTCTCACAAGGATTCCCCATTTCGGTGCAACACGTCCAGCTGGGCATCGACAAAGGCGACAACAAAATCATGAAATTTCGACAAAGTCTACTGCGCGAACAGGGCAGCTTGGAGGAAGTTCTCCGTGCGATTAGTTTGCTCATTCCCCTGACGGAACGCTTGGAGAAGATTCGGGCCAAGGCGGGCAAGCGAAAGCAAGCCCGTGTATCCGACGAAGAACACGCCGCGGTGAACATGGCGCAGACCATCCTCAGCAAATGCTTTTCCATCATTTTCTACGCGATCATCAACAACGAAACCAATCAAATGTACGTGGCCGATTTCATGCCCGTGCTGTTGGCGCATTTGAATGCGCAGCCGTTGGCGGGCAAATGTGTCACGGAAATGTTGAGCAAGAACATGGAGCTCCAAGAAACGAAGATTGGCGAGCGCGAAATTCAGATTTTCGTGGACAAATTGCGTTCGTCCCGTATGAATGCGATGTATTTGCAGCTGCTACAAGCCTGTTGCTCCTGTGAAGGGGACGGCGTCGATGGCAACCAATGCAAAGTCGCCAAGAAGCTCTTTTCCGACACCAACGACATCATCATTCAAATTCATCCCGATTACGCCCGTGCGACGGTTATCCAATGGGAAACCCCGAGTTTGTACATTCCCAACGCCCCCGTCGCGGGCAGTCCGGTGCGAGGGGACCATTTGATCACCAAGGGACTGCCGAAGTTGTCCCTTGCGTGGACCACCAATTCGATCGACTTCAGTCCCCTCGGTCTCTTCGGCAAATTGTCGGTGAACGTGGACGAGTTGTTCAAGCCCAGCATTTTCGACGAAGTGGAGCGGCTGGATCGCAAGAAAGGCAACAAGAAGAAATCGTCCCAAGATCAAAAGAAAGCGGTCGCGAACTACTTCATCGCGGAGATGTTTCTTGGCGCGGAGATGTGCATGGACCGCAATTACGTCGCGATGCATCTGTTGGACGATTTGTTCCCGTACGAAGTCCTGGTGACCGTGTTGAAGTTGGACGTGTCGAATCAACTGAAAGCGGCAGCCGTCCGATTGCTGATGTGTTTACACGTCGATCGAGATCCACAGGCGATGAGTAAGATCCCCTGTCTCACGCGCACGTGGTCCGATATCAAGAAAGATTTGGAGCCACAGCTGCCCTTCGTGGAGAACGCGCGGATGTACATGTTTGGGTTGATTCAACAGATCATCTCCGAACACGTCCGCAGCATGGCGGGCAGCCCCTGGGACGAGCTGTCGCAGCATATGTTGAAGATGCTGAAGACCATGGCCCAGTTCAACTTCTACGGGACCAACGAACGCCTGTTGGATGTCATTGTGCCGCTGATTCACGCGTTGGATCGCCGCAATGTGGGCAATTGGGGTGATCGCAGTGTGGCGGCGGTCGTTATTCCGGTGAAAAAAGCAGGTGGGACGATAGCTTCTGGGGGCGCAGGTGAGGGCAACGCGGATGAACGCGAGTTGGACCAGCCCGCGAACATGCTCGTCACGTTGAAGTCCAATCGCGCACCGAAGACATCGTCGCTGGACGAGGCGGTGGTTCCTGTCGCGCCAGAAGACGACAAGCAGTTGACCGATCGCATTGACTACACACGCGATGACATTGAGGCGCCAACATCGACACCGTGGTATGTGCGTCTGGTGGAAATGGCCCGAGGCTGTGTCAGTAGCGTCGCGAACCTCAATTTCCAAGCCGCGATGATGGACGACGAAACCGACAACGTCAACAAGACCGACGGTTACGTGCCTCCTCTGCGATACAGCAAAGCTCCGATTTACGAGTTGGAAACCATGGTAGAAGCGGTCGATATCTTGGCCTTCGCCCAGAAGGTCATCGAAGACCGCAACATCTCGCTGTTGCTGCGGTATTTCTATCGTTGGGAAGCCGGCTTGGACAAACGCTCGCCGGCAGAGCTCTTCGAACAGGTGATGGTGGACTTCAAGGCGTTGAGCTTGGACATTGAATCGTTCGACGACGTCATGATCGACACGTTGATGTTTGTGCACACGCCCCTGGTGCAAAGCACCTTGGAAGTGCTCATGGCGCATCACTCGACCCGTCGCATTCTCCTCGACAACGCGAAGAACATCCAGTTGCTGGCCTCGCACCGCCGAGAGCGACAGTACAAACTCGTCGACTCGATGTTGAAGCAACTCGAACAGAACGCGGAAACCCACGAGTTGTGGGGAGAACTGGAGACCGACGCCGATTACGCCGTGAACAAACAGACGAAAGACATCATGCGCGAGCTGACCGACATGTGCCGGGTCCGTCGCCACACGTTCGAATTCGACGAAGACTTCACCGCGGACGTCGAGATGCAGAATCTGCTGCGTAATCTGGGCTGCTTTGAGATCTGCATGAAAGTCATCGGGCTGTTGGAGTCGGTCGAAGAAGACGAGAACGGTGAACTGGACGAAGTCGGTACGAACACGAAGGAGCTGTGCTGGCTCTGCAACGAGCTGTTCTATTGGTTCTTCTTGCGCAACGCGAAGAACCAAGTCTTGGGCTTCGAGGAGCTGTCCCTGTTCTTGGATTCGCTGGACAAGGGCATCGGCAGCCACAAGGTCATCTTCTCCCTCTTCAGTATGAACGAAGCGTTGATGCGCCAAGTGCCGCACGCGCTGTTGTCGGATCTGGTCGATCGAATGCTGCGCGAAGGCTTGTCGCACTACTTCTTGTCGCTGTTTGCGGCCATTCCGAACGTGGGCAACAAGAACATCAAAGAAAACCAGATGGAGATCGTCCGCGTCTTGACGTCGCCCGGTGTGGTCAAGAAACTCGGTTGCTACCTCGTCCCCATCCAACACCCAGACTACCAAGAGAAGAAAGAGATGATGGCGCCGTATCTAGAGAACGACGACGTCGAGTTGGACGAGTTGCCGCCGCCGTTGGCCTTCCATTTCATGTTTTTGAACGTGTTGTCGGGCTGCACGGTCGGTCAGAAGAACGTGTCGACGGTCGAGGCCAAGGTGCAGTCGGTGTTCAACTACCCGGATATCATCGACTCCATCCTCGACCCGGGCACGATGCTCCTGGGTCGCATCGTCCTCGTGCGCTTCTTGTACAACGCCATCTTCGACGTCGAATTGAAGATCCCGGGCATCGAGAACTCGCCGCGCCTGTGGAAGCTGATCGATTCGTTCAAAGAGGTCTTGGAGCGCGGCAAGCAAGAAGTGCTCGAGCTGGAGGCCCACGGGTGGGAGTCCCCCGGCGTCTCTCGCCGCCGTTTGGAGCACCTGGTGCTGGCGATCATGGTCATCCGACAGATCTTCTCGGCCAATTTCGACATCTCCAACTACCGCCCCCCGGAGAACAAGAAAGGCGGCGTCGACCAGACGTTCGTGTCGGCGAAGCAAATCCACGAACTCATCGTGTTCTTGTTCCATTCGTTGAAGCGCATTCACGACCTCAAAGTGACGCGGTTCTCCTTCGAGACGAAGACGCTTATCTACGAGACGTTGGAGGTGCTGAAGAGTCAGTCAGAGAAGTACATCCACGGCAGCGACGACGGCTTAGGTGGCGGGGCGGCGGTGGCCGCGCGAAAGAAGCCCGTGGCCGAAGAGAACGTCGTGGGTGTGGAGGTGAGTCTGCCGATCGATACATCGGCCGAGACCGATCAGAAGACGGGGCGCAAGCGCGACGCCGCCGAAGAGAAGTTGATCGGGCGGTACGAAGAGTTCCTGACGGCCCTCGAAAGCGACAAGAACATTCAGTACAAGGCGGACAACGAGAACGTGGCGTTCATTCGCATCCTCGAGAGTTTGCCGTACATCGCAGACCCCGTCGAAGCCGATGTGCGGTACGAATCGTTGATCCGAAAACTCGTGTTCCACATCCGCGAGAACATCAAAATGGTGAACAACCAGAAGCGGATGGACGCCCGCGTGACGGCGACCTCCACGTGGATCATTCGCGCCTTCCGTACGATGATCGAGAACCGCATGGGCATGAGCATCTACGAGCGTGACGAGGAAGGTGGCGAGGAACAGGACATCAACGCCGCACCCGTGGTGAATGCGCTGAACACCTGCGGCGGAACGGCGTTGTGTCTCGACTTGATCGCCGATGGCATCGACGAGAAGTTGCAGATGGAGGCCATCAAGTTGGGCGTGGGCCTGCTCTTCAAAGAAGGCGGCGCACTCGAGGTACAGGGCATCATGAATGCCCATTTGTCCCAGACGAATTCCGAGCTCTTCTTCCGTCAGGTTCGGTTGACGCTGCAGAAGCTGCAAGCGTGGCATGAATGGAATGGGTATGAGAAGCAATTGGAATCGTCCGAACCGTTGGAACCCCCGAAGGAGATCCTCATCGTGCGGTTCTTGCAGCTCATGTGCGAGGGCCACTACTTGCCCAACCAAGACATCATGCGGGAGCAGCCGAACAACCGCGTGTCGTACAACATCCTCGACGACCTCGTCAACTACGTGAACTATTTGAGTCGCATTCCCTGCGACACGTCGACCGATGCCGCGATTCGATTGTCCGCGACGATTCTCGAGGTGATTCAAGGTCCCTGCGTCGGCAATCAAACGCATTTCGCCTTAAACACCGAATTGGTGGAGACCTTGAACCGTTTGAACCGCGCACGTGTGGGAGAGGACAAAGAGAGCAAAATCCAATTGAAGCGCACGTCCATCGACATTCTCCAAGCGCTGCTCGAGGGACAAGGCGACGAAAGCGTCGTCTACGACCGCGTGCTCTCCGTGGTGCACTTGGACATCATCAACATCATGTCGAAGAAGTTCCTGACGAACTCGACGGCGCCGCCGACGCTGGAGGAGGTCGAACTGCAAACGGAATGCGTCATCTTGCTGCAAATGTTCTGCACGTACCGACCCTCTCTCTTCGACGAGTTGGGCATTTCTCGAAAGGTGGAAGACATCGTCGGCTCGGGCACGGCGATGATCGAAGTGGTGTGGCGGGGAGACATCCATCGCCGCTTTTTCCATGTGCCACCCGTTTGCGAGTTCCTCGCGAAGTCGTCGAAGGACAAATTGGTCGAAAATGTCGATCGCTCCAGCCCCGAGAACAAACTGATCGATTTCTTGGACCGGTCGCATGTCTTGTACCGCGAGGTGAAGCACCAAGAATACCTCACGAACATGGGTCTGAGCCACATCTTCAACCGCGTCGTCCAGAACCGTGCGACGTGGATCAATTTCATCTTTTCGCTGGTCAACAACGGTATTTTCTTGTTGAAATACTACGGCGACGACGACGGCACGCCGCAGATCCCCGCCCTGTTCGACAGCATCTCGACGTACATCAACGCGGCACAGGTCGCGGTGGCGTCGTTCACATTCATTTTGTGGATCGTGGTGAGTTCGCCGGTGACGTACCAGGGGCACATCGAAGACGGTGTGAGTCCGACGTATGCGATCTTGTACACGGCGATGGAGCCGTTGACGATGTACTACGTCTTCTACCTCAGTTTGTGCTTCTTGGGTCTCTTCGTCGCGAATTATTTCTGTTCGTTGCAGCTGCTGGACATCATCGTGAAGGACTCGACGACGCGTGCGGTGTTGGAAGCGATTGTGACGCCCGCGAAGCAGTTGTTGATGGCGGCGATCCTGGAGATGTTCGTGATCTACATCTTCGCCTTCTACATCTTCTTCTTCTACCCCGAAGACACCGGCGGATTCTGCGACACGATGTGGAATTGCTTCAAGTTTACGGTGTCGTACGGCTTGCAGAACGGTGGCGGTGTGGCGGATGCCTTTGAGCATACGACGGGTCTGCGGTTGATTCTCGACGTCTTGTTCTTCGTCGTGGTGATCATTATTCTGTTGAACGTGTTCTTGGGTATGATTATCGACACGTTCGGCAGTCTACGCGCCGACAAGAACGAGACGTTGCGGGACACAACGGAGATCTGCTTCATCTGCGGCATCATCAAACAAGTCTTCGACCGCGCCTCCGATGAACCCGACGGCTTCCACACCCACGTCAAGATCGACCACAACATGTGGAACTATCTCTATTTCATTTTCTTGTTGTGGGAACAAGACAAAGACGACGACGATGGGTTGGAACAGTACGTGCGCCGCGCCATCGCCGCGAATGAAATCACGTGGTTCCCCATCAACAAGGCGATGCGGTTGGAACGCGTCGCGACGAAGGCGGAAATTCTTCGAAAAGATTTGCACGACGCCGTGCACGAGACCGAGTCGACGGTGCTGACGAAGCTCGACGAGTTCCAAACGGACGTGTCGAGCATGTTGCACGGCTTGATGAAGACCTTGAAGCAAGAGCCGCACGGTGACCATGTGCCCAATGCCGCGGACGGTGGCGGTGGAAGTCATCACGACGGGGCCGGTGGTGACGACGAAGGGTCTTTGGCGGATGATCTGTCGCTGGCCAGTGGATCCACGTACATGCAGGAGTTGCTGCAGGGCAAACAAGTCTCCGTCGCGTTCGATGGCATTGATGGCCTCGAGCTGCCGCTCGAAGACTTGCTCCTCGTCTCGTTGCGCATCATCACCGATTCCGGTGCGATGTTCTCGGTGCCGAACTATGGCGCCGATGCACAGGCGCGACGCGTGAACTTTGACGTAGGCACCTTCGTGTCCATCTTCGACAATGTGATGGCGAAGGATCGACGATCGATGCAGATTCAAGTCTTGTTGGGCGATGCGCGCGTGATGACCACGGTGGCGACGCTCGATTTCAAGGCGTCGGAGCTGGTCGCCCACAAGGAAACGCTGGTGATGTCGCGGCCGTTCGCTCGGTCGGGACAGTCGCAAATCTGCACGTTCACCATGCACGTGCGTGTGTCGACCCTGTTGAAGCCGCTGCTTCAACCGCCTTTGTCCGGCACCAACGCGAACAGTAGCAACGGCGGTGGAGGCTTCTCCGGCTCCAACACCGGGCGTCGGACGCCCATGAGTGGCGGAACTGGAGCTCCTCCCGCCGGACGACACACGCCCTTGACAGCGGTCGCGGTCACTGGATCCAATCGCCCGCGTGCGAACAGCGCCAGCAGTTCGCCAGGTCTTCCGGTGGCCAATCGACCACCGTCGTCGACACCGCAATCCGCGTCGCAGAAGTGATGATCTGCTACCCCCTGTCCCCGCCCCCTGCCCCCGCTCCATTCCGCTTCGGTCATCGTTGGCTGAGGGATATCTCTGTGACACGGGCGAACCCTGTTTGTGTGTTTTGTGTGTGTTCTGTGTTTGTTTGTTGTGTGTGGTGTGGTGTGGTGTGCTGCGCTGTCCTTTGCTGCGCTGTCCTTTGCTGCGCTGTGCTGTGCTGTGCTATGCTATCCTGTGTCGTGTGTCGTGCGGTGTGTGTGTGCATCATTTCCTGTGCTCGCTCCTCGCGTCTCGTGATGCGCGTTCTTTGCTGTGTTTCGGACCGTCGTGAGTCGCGGTTAGTCGTGAGTGTGTGTCGGGACACTGCATGGGCTTTGGTTTTCTCTCGGTGGCGTGGTCCAGGCGGTCTGTTGATCGACGGGCCTCGTCGCCACCGCTGTACATAGACTACGTGTGACGTGACCACACAATACATTACTAATTAAGTCATTCTTCGTCCGCCGTGGTGTTATATACGTCCGCGTGGCATTCGTGTGAAGTTCAACAGGGTAGACGACACCTTCTCCTCTAAGTGTTCGCCTTGGATTGAAACCGGCGAAGGAGACTGCGCTTGAGTGCCTGGCTACCGTCGTTGGCGTGAATGACCTCCAGAAAGCGTTGACGATACAGGACGTCGCTGTACTGCTGGGCCCAATGGGTCTCACTGTCGTCAAATCGACGCAGCGAAGGATCTGCGAGGGCGGCGAAGGGATCACGCGAAGCGGCAGCACGATCGGGCACGGGCTTGTACATGGTGTGGCACAGGAAGGTCCGTCGTACCGCACACCATCGCTTATGTAGCGGCTCCTGATAGCCGCCATCAGCATCATCGTCGTTATCATCATCGTTGATGAATTGAGAAGACTGCTGAGGTCGGGGGAGCTGCTGCTGCGGATTCGAGGCGTTTGCATCGTTGTCATCGTCGTCGTTCACAGGCGATGGCCGCCATTGTCGCTTGGCCGCGCTGCTCGGAAAATGGCGAGAAACGTCCCGTGCCTCGCGATGCCCATCTGAACTATCATTGGCGAGACTTTCTGTGCCCTGCTCATTGTCTGGGGCGTATTTTCTTTCAATTTCTTCCCGAATAAAGCGCCGCAGCCGTTGGCGACCAGCCGGTGAGTCCGACCGTTGCTGGAGGTAGATCTGCGCGTCGCTGCGATCGGGTGCTTCACCCGTCTCAGGTGACGTCTTGACGATGCGAACCACGGTGAATTTCCGACCTTTCTTTTGCGCCAGCATCGCCGCGGCTGTAGGAGCGGAGAGTAGCACAATCGATGCGTCGTTGACGGCGACGATGACATCGCCCACCGACAGCCCCGACGACGACGGTGGGTGATGCGGTAGCTGTTTTTCGATGCGAAAGCCGCATCCCAATGCTTGAGCAGAAGATAATGGTATTCCGAGTGCTTGCGCAAGAGACGTATGAGCGAGTTCTAACCCCAAGGAACCTTCGGGGACGAAGACGAAACGAATCTGGAGCTCCTTGCCCCGCAAAGCTAATCTCTCCTGAATGTCACTCTCTGCGCTGATAGCCGACGACACTGGCTGTACATCCAGCGAATGAAGAGGCTGTAGCGCCAATAACTGCAGCATATCAAGCATACTGATCGGTCGCTTGGAGTCGAACTCCACGTCATTCACTGCGTGTATCCGCCCCACACCCACCGAACCGTGATAAATCCGCACATGGCTCCCACCGACAATGTCAATTTGCACTATTTGATCGACAGAATGTGAGTCATCCAGTGGCAAGTTCTCCTTCGCTGGCAATGGCAAGTGGACATCTGGTGTCGGATATTCGATTGGCTGCTCCTCGACAGTCTTCGAGTCGTGTCTATTTGGCGATAACATATGCTGGCTCTGAGATACATTGGATATATTTGGATTCGATTGTGCTAGGACTGCATCCACGTCAATATCAATATCTTCGCTGCTGAAGGAGCCACGGCCACTCCGTTCATCGGTATTGTTGTTTCCGTGCGTTTCCATGAACCCCAATACTCTCTCTCAACAATAATCGAACAAACTGATTTTTTTGTACCTCTGACGATCCGCCTCTCCAAACAATATGAATAGTCCAACAGTGGTGGAATATTCGTCGCAAGGCATTTCTGTACATTGGATCCGTATCTCTCACTCACTGGCTATCTTGTATCGCCAAAATCGTCGCACAGCAACGGTCATCGTCGTCATCGCGTCATGGTGGGCACAAAATTTGTAACGCTCGTCGGCGACGATGACGACGACCTTCGCTCCGAGTGACCGGCGGTATGACACGGTACGGGGTATCCGGTATCTTCCTTTACGTTGGTTTGCCTCGATATTCTTGGACTTGGACACGATAAGACAACCTTGATTCAGGATCACTTGAAGAAGAGATAAATCGAAGAGAGTTTATTTGATATTGTGCTAATTTCATTTTTGTGGAAAGGAAGAAAAATGTCTGGTGTTCGCGTCATTGTCTTGGTTTCAGGGTTGACCACGGATCAAATCCAAATGGTAAACACCCGGAGATTGGAAGATTTGATCGCTGGAAAGAAATTCGCTTTCGAACGCGTGGATGGGGCTCTTGCGGAAAACAAGGAGATTCGTGACACCCTCTTTGGAGTATCTGGTCATCGAGGCAAGTATCCGCAGTGCTTTATCGCGGACGGCACTGGTGGATATCGATTTGTTGGCCTGTGGGAAGAAATAGAATCACTTGTCGACTGCGACGCTCTTCCCAAAGAGGTTCTTGACAGCAACCCAAACATTCCCACGTTCTCCAGAGTAAGATAAGACTTGTCGCTCTTCCTGTGCTCTGTTCGTTGATGGCGCTGTGACCATTGTTGTTTGTTTGTTTGATTTTTCCAGGTATTTGCTGATGTTCCTCTTGCAGAGTAAACAAAGCAAAAGCGAGATGAAAGTATCCTTCCTACACAGAAGAACAATGTTGCCACATGTAACTGCAAACCCACAATACACGTCCATCGCAAGAATGGCAAAACAAATTAAGTACGTGGCGAGCCCATCCAAACAGGCGCACAGGCCTATCATCACCATGACGAGCATTTTTCTACTTACAATGGATCCGACGAATATTCGTCGCGTGATCCGTGACGAAAGTCGTCTAAAAACGTCCTCCAACACCAGCCGAGCGCTCGAACTGGTTGCTCGCCATAGAGAAGCCAACAGAAACAACAGCTCCTCCAAGAGCAGCAAGAGTTGCAGCTCTGGGTCCTCTAGAGCTGAACAAAATACCAGCTGTCGTGGCACCGGCGATGAACGGAGTAACTTCAGGAATCTCAATTTTAGAATCAAGACTGGCCATGTCACAAAGCTCTACGCTGCATGTGTGCAAGAAAGCTGAAAATCAAAGGATCGACCAAAATTAGCATCACACCGAAGCAACGACGAAGAGATAGACACTTACCAACAATGCCAAGAGTGCTTCCCCACAGCGCGCCCGTCTTTGACATTCCATTCATAACACTATTGAAACGAATCTTGTACGCAGGGCTGGCAGCATTTCTCCAGCCATCGACAAAGCCTCGGACTGCACCACTGGTAAAACCTCCCAGCCAGAGAAGGCCCATGTTGAAAGAGAGACGACCATAAAAGTCACGTCCTCGTTTGTTGTAAGGAATGTATTCCGGTTGAGATGGCTTTCTTCCGTAAATAGGATTCTGTCCAAAGTTGGGAAGAGGAGGAAGTTCTCCAAATCTACCGCGTCCATTATCTTGACTGCTGTAGCCCGCCATTTTCTACTACTATATATCCGATAGGAGGCGATGAATAACTAAAACTAACAACCGTCGGCGAACGACAAGAGAAACCAGTGGAGAATGATAGAGCTATCAAGTCAGACCGTACAAGCCTGTCTTCAGTTGCTTCAAATACTTCTCTGTGCAAATCAATACCAACGCATCGGGAAAAGGAATCGCACACAGAAGATGATGACAAGCGATGGTGGTCGGAGATGATGCTTCTTTGTCCATCACTGTCCATCGGGGGAGTGCACAGGCGGTTTCATCTTCTTTGCCGTCGTGACGTGGAGAGTGGAGCGATTGTGAGGCCTGCGACAAGTCCTCGCCACATTTTGCTCCGGCCTGCGACAGCGGGACACACACTTCATCTCTGCTTGAGCGGGTTGTTCTTTTGTTCGATTTTTCTCGCTGAATCTTTTTCGATCTTCACGCTGCGCGCACGGCAGCTTCAGTTGGAGTCACAAATTCACTACCTTATCCCTAAACAAGGCAAAGAAACACCCAGGGAAGAATCCCTACTAAAATCTGTCAACGAACGACAAACCACCAAGGCCAATCACTACATCCCGTGTGATTCGATTTTTCTTTCAACTCCCGAAATCTGATTAAAATGTCTGACGCTGAAGCCGCCACTGCCACCGCTGAAAAATCATCACGCCCATCCTCCGGGAAGGGATCGTACCGCCGCCGAAGACCTGTCTCCAAGGGTCCTCGCGCTGACAAGCCAACGACCGAAGAGACCGCCAAGCCTTCCACCCCTGAAGGTGAGGAAACTCCCAAGAGAGAGCGCCCTGAAGTCACTCCTGTCCCTGAGGAGTTGGTCGGTACCACTCAAACTGGTACTGTTGTGATCACCATTCGTAATCGCAAGTACAACTTTGGCTTCATCAGCCTGGCCTTGGGCGAAAAATCCGAGGATACCTCCATTCCTCGCATTTACTACAACCCTTCTCACATCGCCGAGAAGGGCTTGAACCTCTACCGTGGTTATGAGGTAACTTTCGAGGTTTCCAAGGATGAGACTGGCCGTACCATCGCCAAGAACATCACGTTGACCGAGAACGGAGTTGCCATCAAGGCTACCCGTGATGCGGAAGCCGAGGAAAAGCGCAAGGTTCGTGCTGCTGAGCGTGCCGCTGCCCCTGTTAAGGCTGCTCCTGCTGCTACCCCTGCTACCACCGAGGGAGAAGGCGAGAAGAAGGATGGCGAAGGCAAGAAGAAGAAGCGCGCCAAGAAGGCAGTGAAGAAGGATGCTGCCCCTGCTGCCTCCACCGAGGCTGCTCCTGCTGGTGAGAAGAAGGAGCGCCCCGCTCGTCGCACCGCCACTTTCGAAATTGTGGTTGAAGGTGATGAGGCCAAGACGGGAACTCTCAACTTCGCCATCAACCAATCGATTGGCCGTTTGAAGGCTTTGGCGACCAAGGCCGTCGAGGCCCCCGCTGACTTGTCGGTCTATTTGGTTACCCCCGAGAACCCTGCTGGTGTCTTCTTGACGCGCGCTGTCTTGAACACTGTGACGGAGAGCGGCAAGTTGCTGTTGGCTGCCAAGCGTGAAGCCGACAACTTGGAAAAGTAAATGTTGCACCTATTCATAGCAACATAATCTTGTCCATGTAATTTTTGTAGAAAGTTTTGTAAGACAACGCGTTGCACTCGATTGATCTGGATAACCTCCTTCATTCGCAAAGTGCAACGCTTGTTTAAACGGTACACAGACTTTCTCTTTTTTACTTTTTGTTGAGTTGCTAATGTTGTGCAATATGACCACGCGCCGCGCCTTTTTTCAGTTAGTGTTTCTGATGTTGATGCAATAATATTGGTGTGCTTCAAAGCCTGTCAATGGAGTAACTTCGCCTCCACTAACAAGCTTTAAAAGCACATTTCTGCACTTCTCCCTTATCATAATCGGGCATCGCGGAAATATGTACACAACGTTTGTCAACAATGAGGTGCAACAAAGAGACCTGTGTATTATTTAAACAAGCGTTGCACTTTGGGAATACGATTCTCTCGAAGTAAAGGATAGGACACACCCAACTAACTGCGCTCTTCAATGTTATTTCCTTAGGGACAACTGTGCGAAATGCACTCTGCCAAATGCAAACTCCTTCAAATTTCCTCCTCTTTTCCTTCAAATATCTTGTACAATGGGAGCATCAAATGAACTATAATATAGTGATATTTAGTCAAGCGACTTGGTTCTTGCGTGATAAGTTTGACTTTTTGACAGTCGGGAAGTCCACCCAACATCTGCAATCCAAAGCCATCGTCTGCTCGCTGTATTTTACCCCTGAGAAGGCCGGCCACAATCGATTGATTCAGTGTGTGATGAATCCATTTCCTCTGAATCCGTCTGGGGGAATGATCCCCGGCGGAAATCCATCACTGATGAATTTCCCGCCTGGTTTCAATCCTCACAAAGGAGGTCTTCCTCCGAAGCCTGGAGTACCACCTCCACAACCTGCAGCGATTCCTCAATCCCAACGAGGTACCAATCCTCAAGCAGATATCGAGCTGAAAGCTCGCAAATGGGCCCAGTTGAACAGCAAGCGCTTTGCAAACAAGAAGAAAGGTGGCGTCGTGGAAGCTGTGAAGGAGGACATGCCTCCCGAGCATGTTCGCAAGATCATTCGCGATCACGGCGATTTGAGCTCGAGAAAGTTTCGTCACGATAAGCGCGTGTATTTGGGCGCCCTGAAGTATGTGCCCCATGCTGTGTACAAACTGTTGGAGAACATGCCTATGCCGTGGGAGCAAGTCCGCAACGTCAAGGTGCTGTACCATATCACTGGTGCCATTAGTTTTGTCAACGAGGTTCCCTGGGTGATTGAACCCGTATACATTGCTCAGTGGGGAACCATGTGGATTATGATGCGAAGAGAGAAGCGCGATCGTCGAAACTTCAAGCGCATGCGCTTTCCTCCGTTCGACGACGAAGAGCCTCCTCTGGACTACGCCGACAACATTCTGGATGTGGAACCGCTGGAGTCCATTATGATGGAACTCGACGATGAGGATGATGCAGCAGTGAAGGACTGGTTTTATGATCATAAGCCGTTGCTGGACACCAAACACGTCAATGGAAGCAGCTACCGCAAATGGAAGCTCGATGTGCCGATCATGGGCAACTTGTATCGTTTGGCCGGTCAGTTGATGAGCGACCTGTTGGACAAGAACTACTGGTATCTGTTCGATGAGAAGAGTTTCTTCACGGCGAAGGCTCTGAATTTGGCGATCCCCGGTGGACCAAAGTTCGAGCCGCTGTATCGCGACATTATCGGTGTGGACGAAGAGGACTGGAACGAGTTCAATGACATCAACAAAATCATCATCCGCCACCAGATCCGTACCGAATACCGCATTGCCTTTCCGTACATGTACAACTCTCGTCCCCGTTCGGTGCACATGGCGCCGTATCACTATCCGTCGTTGTATTACATCAAGGCCGACGACCCGGACCTGCCGGCGTTCTACTTTGACCCGATCATCAATCCGATTTCAGCTTTCCGCACAGAGCGCTCCCGCAATGTGAATGTGGATTACGATGAGGAGATCGACCCTGAGGACGAGGAGGACTTGGAGCTCCCGGAAGACTTCCATCCGTTGCTGGATGAAGAGCCCCTGTACACGGACAACACGTCCTTGGGCGTGTCTTTGTACTGGGCACCGAAGCCTTTCAACAAGCGTTCGGGTCACACACGTCGTGCCTACGATGTGCCATTGGTGAACCAGTGGTTCCACGAACATTGCCCGCACGAGTACCCAGTAAAGGTGCGTGTCAGCTACCAGAAGCTGCTGAAGAACTGGGTTCTCAACAAGCTGCATCACCGACACCCGAAGTCGGTTGCGAAGAAGAGTCTGATGAAGGCTCTAGGGGCGACGAAGTTCTTCCAGTCGACGGAGCTGGATTGGGTGGAAGTGGGTCTGCAAGTGTGTCGCCAGGGCTACAACATGCTGAACCTGCTGATCCACCGCAAGAACTTGAACTACTTGCACTTGGACTACAACTTCAATCTGAAGCCCACCAAGACCTTGACCACGAAGGAGCGCAAGAAGTCTCGCTTTGGCAATGCGTTCCATCTGACCCGCGAGATTCTCCGCTTGACGAAGTTGGTGGTGGATTCGCACGTGCAGTATCGTCTGGGGAACATCGATGCCTTCCAGTTGGCGGACGGTTTGCAGTACATCTTTGCCCACGTGGGCCAGCTGACGGGCATGTACCGCTACAAGTACAAGCTGATGCGTCAAGTGCGCATGACCAAGGACTTGAAGCACTTGATCTACTACCGCTTCAATACAGGCCCTGTCGGCAAGGGCCCCGGTGTGGGTATTTGGGCCCCTGGATGGCGCGTGTGGTTGTTTTTCCTTCGCGGCATCATTCCCTTACTGGAGCGTTGGTTGGGTAACTTGTTGGCTCGTCAGTTCGAAGGCCGTAACTCGAAGGGTGTGGCAAAGACCATCACGAAGCAGCGTGTGGAGTCGCACTTCGATCTGGAGCTGCGGGCGGCGGTGATGCACGACATTTTGGACATGATGCCGGAGGGCATTCGCGCTAACAAGGCGCGCACCATTCTGCAGCACTTGTCGGAGGCATGGCGCTGTTGGAAGGCGAACATTCCGTGGAAAGTGCCGGGCATGCCTGCGCCGGTGGAGAACATGATTTTGCGCTATGTGAAGTCGAAGGCCGACTGGTGGACGAACATCGCACACTACAACCGCGAGCGCATCAAGCGCGGCGCGACGGTGGACAAGACGGTGTGCAAGAAGAACCTGGGTCGTTTGACGCGCTTGTGGCTGAAGGCGGAGCAAGAGCGTCAGCACAACTACTTGAAGGATGGACCGTATGTGAGTGCGGAGGAGGCGGTGGCGATCTACGCGACGACAGTGAACTGGCTGGAGGCCCGCAAGTTCTCGCCCATCATCTTCCCGCCGTTGTCATACAAGCACGACACGAAGTTGCTGATTCTGGCGCTGGAGCGCTTGAAAGAAGCCCACATGTCGAACAACCGCATGAACCAAAGCCAGCGCGAGGAACTGGGTCTGGTGGAGCAGGCCTACGACAACCCACACGAAGCCTTGTCGCGCATCAAGCGCCACATGTTGACACAGCGCACGTTCAAGGAGGTGGCGATCGAGTTCATGGACCAGTACTCGCATCTGATTCCGATCTACGAGATCGAGCCGTTGGAGAAGATCACCGACTCCTACCTGGACCAGTACTTGTGGTACGAGGCGGACAAGCGCAACTTATTCCCGAACTGGATCAAGCCGGCCGACTCGGAGCCGACGCCACTGTTGGCGTACAAGTGGTGTCTGGGTGTGAACAACCTGCACGACATCTGGAACACGGACAAGGGCGAATGCGTGGTGTTGATGCAGACGCAACTGGAGAGCGTGTTCGAGAAGATGGACTTGACACTGCTGAACCGTCTGTTGCGGTTGATCGTGGATCACAACATCGCAGACTACATGACGGCGAAGAACAACGTGGTGATTTCGTTCAAGGACATGATGCACACGAATGCGTACGGATTGATCCGCGGCTTGCAGTTCTCGTCGTTCATTTTCCAGTACTACGGATTGATCTTGGACCTGTTGACGCTGGGCTTGAACCGCGCGGCGGAGATCGCTGGTCCACCGGAAGTGCCGAACGGCTTCTTGTCGTTCCGGGACTTGGCGACGGAGTCACGCCACCCGATCCGACTGTACACGCGGTACATCGACAAGGTGTACATGCTGCTGAAGTTCGAGGCCGACGAGGCGAAGGACATCATCCAGCGCTACCTGACGGAGCACCCCGATCCGAACAACGAGAACGTGGTGGGCTACAACAACAAGAAGTGCTGGGCACGCGACCAGCGCATGCGGTTGATGAAGCACGACGTGAATCTGGGTCGCGCGGTGTTCTGGGACATCAAGAATCGCCTGCCACGGTCGTTGACGACGCTGGACTGGGACAACAGCTTCGTGTCGGTGTACAGCAGGGACAACCCGAACCTGTTGTTCGAGATGGCGGGCTTCGAGATGCGTATCAAGCCGAAGTGCCGCATGGTCAACGAGACGCCTGTGTACAAGGACGGCGTATGGAACCTGCAAAACGAGAGTTCGAAGGAGATGACGGCGCAGGCGTTCCTGCGCGTGAGCGAGGCGTCGATGAAGTTCTTCGAGAACCGCGTGCGACAGATCTTGATGTCTTCGGGCCAGACGACGTTTACGAAGGTCGCGAACAAGTGGAACACGGTGTTGATCGCGTTGATGACGTATTACCGCGAGGCGGTGGTGAACACGCAGGAGATGCTGGACCTGTTGGTGAAGTGCGAGAACAAGATCCAGACGCGCATCAAGATCGGTCTGAACTCGAAGATGCCGTCTCGATTCCCGCCGGTGGTGTTCTACACGCCGAAGGAGCTGGGTGGGTTGGGCATGTTGTCGATGGGCCACGTGTTGATTCCGCAGTCGGACCTGCGCTACTCGAAGCAGACGGAGAACGGAGTGACGCACTTCCGGTCGGGCATGACGCACGAGGAGGACCAGATCATTCCGAATCTGCTGCGGTACATCCAGCCGTGGGAGTCGGAGTTTGTGGACTCGCAGCGTGTGTGGTCGGAGTATGCGCTGAAGCGCCAGGAGGCGGTGGCGCAGAACCGTCGGTTGACATTGGAGGATCTGGAGGACTCGTGGGATCGCGGCATTCCGCGCATCAACACGATCTTCCAGAAGGACCGCCACACGCTGGCGTACGACAAGGGCTGGCGCGTGCGCACGGAGTTCAAGCAGTACCAGATCGCGCGCAACAATCCGTTCTGGTGGACGCATCAGCGCCACGACGGCAAGCTGTGGAACCTGAACAACTACCGCACGGACATGATCCAGGCGTTGGGCGGTGTGGAGGGCATTTTGGAGCACACGCTGTTCAAGGGCACGTACTTCCCGACGTGGGAGGGTCTGTTCTGGGAGAAAGCGTCGGGCTTCGAAGAGAGCATGAAGTACAAGAAGCTGACGAACGCGCAGCGCTCGGGTTTGAACCAGATTCCGAACCGTCGGTTCGTGTTGTGGTGGTCGCCGACGATCAACCGTGCGAACGTGTACATCGGTTTCCAAGTGCAGTTGGACCTGACGGGTATCTTCATGCACGGCAAGATCCCGACGCTGAAGATCAGCTACATCCAAATGTTCCGTGCGCACTTGTGGCAGAAGATCCACGAGTCGGTGGTGATGGATCTGTGCCAGATCTTCGACCAGGAGCTGGACGCGCTGGAGATCGAGACGGTGCAGAAGGAGACGATCCATCCGCGCAAGTCGTACAAGATGAACTCGTCGTGTGCGGACATCGTGCTGTTCGCGGCGCACAAGTGGAACGTGTCGAAGCCGTCGCTGCTGCATGACACGAAGGACAACTTCGACGGCGCGACGACGTCGAAGTTCTGGATCGACGTGCAGCTGCGTTGGGGCGACTTCGACTCGCACGACATCGAGCGGTACGGGCGTGCGAAGTTCCTGGACTATTCGCAGGACAACATGTCGCTGTATCCGTCGCCGACGGGTGTGCTGGTGGCGATCGACCTGGCGTACAACCTGTACTCGGGCTACGGCAACTGGTTCGTGGGATGCAAGCCGCTGATGCAGCAGTCGATGGCGAAGATCATTCGCGACAACCCGGCGCTGTTTGTGCTGCGCGAGCGCATCCGCAAGGGGTTGCAGTTGTACAGTTCGGAGCCGACGGAGCCGTATTTGTCGTCCCAGAACTACTCGGAGCTGTTCTCGAACCAGATCATTTGGTTCGTGGACGACACGAACGTGTACCGCGTGACGACGCACAAGACGTTCGAGGGCAACTTGGTGACGAAGCCGATCAACGGAGCGATCTTCATCTTCAATCCTCGGTCGGGCCAGTTGTTCTTGAAGATCATCCACACGTCGGTGTGGGCGGGTCAGAAGCGGCTGTCGCAGCTGGCGAAGTGGAAGACGTCGGAAGAAGTGGCGGCGTTGATTCGGTCTCTGCCGCAGGACGAGCAGCCGAAGCAGATCATTGTGACGCGCAAGGGTCTGTTGGACCCGATGGAGGTGCATTTGCTGGACTTCCCGAACATCATAATCAAGGGGTCGGAGCTGCAGCTGCCCTTCCAGTCGTGTCTGAAGATCGAGAAGTTCGGCGACTTAATCCTGAAGGCGACGGAGCCGGAAATGGCGATGTTCAACATCTACGACGATTGGCGTCAGTCGGTGTCGTCGTACACGGCGTTTTCGCGGTTGATTCTGATTCTCCGCGCGTTGCATGTGCATCCCGACCGCACGAAGGAGATCCTGCGTCCCGACAAGTCTGTGATCACGCAGCCACACCACATCTGGCCGACGCTGACGGACGAACAGTGGATTCGTGTGGAGGTCACGCTGAAGGACTTGATCCTCACGGACTACGGCAAGCGCAACAACGTCAACGTGGCGTCGCTGACGCAGTCGGAGGTGCGCGACATCATCTTGGGTATGGAGATCGCGCCGCCGTCGCTGCAGCGCCAGCAGATCGCCGAGGTCGAGAAGCAGGCGCGCGAGCAGTCACAGATGACGGCCGTGACGACGAAGACGACCAACGTGCACGGCGAGCAGATGACGGTGACGACCACGTCTGCGTACGAGCAGAACGCCTTCCACACGCGCACCGACTGGCGCATCCGCGCGATTTCGGCGACGAACCTGCACTTGCGCACGAACCACATTTATGTGTCTTCGGAGGAGGTGAGCGACTCGGGCTTCACGTATGTGTTGCCGAAGAACATCCTCAGCAAGTTCATCACGATTGCGGACTTGCGCACGCAAGTCGCCGGCTACATGTACGGCGTGTCACCGGCGGACAACCCGCAGGTGAAGGAGGTGCGCTGCATCGTGTTGGTGCCGCAGGTGGGCACGCACCAGTCGGTGACGTTGCCTCGTCGGTTGCCGGAGCATCCGCTGCTGGAGGAGTTGGAGCCGTTGGGCTGGTTGCACACCCAGCCGACGGAGCTGCCGCAGTTGCCTGCGCAGGACATCCTGTTCCACTCGAAGGTGATGGGGGAGAACCCCAGTTGGGATGGCGAGAAGACCGTGGTGATCACGTGTTCCTTCACGCCGGGCTCCTGCTCGCTGACGGCGTACAAGTTGACGCCGTCGGGCTTCGAGTGGGGTCGCCAGAACGCCGATGCAGGCTTGAACGCAACCAACTACTCCACGCAGCACTACGAGCGTGTGCAGATGTTGTTGTCGGACAAGTTCTGCGGCTTCTTCCTGGTTCCAGACGACGACGTCTGGAACTACAACTTCATGGGTGTGAAGCACAGCCTGGGCATGGAGTACGGTCTCCAGCTGGCGGTGCCCATGGAGTTCTACGCGGAGAAGCACCGCCCGGGTCACTTCCTGCAGTTCGCTGCGACGGAAGACGCCGCGGCGAATGGTGGCGGCGAGACTGGAGATGTCGCGGACGTGGAGGACTACTTGAACTAGAGTCCTCCCTCCGCGGCACGGATGACGGTGCGCGTGGCGATCGCGGGACGAGGCACGGATGGCGGGCGGCGAAGGCATCGTTGGATGCACGGGACGCAGCGATGGACAGCAACGGAGCGCGGAGACGAATTCCGCGGGAGCGGCGTGGTGGT
>SMOI01000191.1:13569-62434 GCA_008000375.1 Poteriospumella lacustris
CAGATAATAATAGAACACAAAATATAAATATTGAAGGTCTTCAATGGAATAATCAAAGTTATAATTCTCAAACAGGAATAATTGAAAGAAATGTTATAGCATCAACAATACAAACAGGAACATCATCAAGTTTTTCTATTAATTATACTGGTGAAACTGGATTTGTATTTTATAGACCTCAATCTTCTGATGTACAAATTCGAATATATTTAACAAGATTATCGGATAATCAAATTACAAATGTACAATATCCTAATTTTGTTTATTGTTTTTCTATTTATGGTATTGAAAATTAATAATATAAATATAAAAAAATTCTATTTTATTATTATATATATGGATAATAATAAATCTTACTTTTATATAGTTTGTCGTCAGAGATTTAGTTTCATTACGGGTGTTGGTTATTCTATACCAAATTTTAATTTAATGAATATTTTAAAAGATAAATATAACAAGTATAATGCTTTTAATATAAAACTAGAAATGCACACCATTAGATATAATGGGGCTGTTGAGGCTGTCCATTGTCTTCATATGTCTGGTTTAAATTGGATTAATGGTTATGACACAATGCAAACATTAAATAACTCTAGAGTTTTAGAAATTATTGCTCGTGAAGGAAGTGCAAACACATTTGCATATTTTTCAAATACAAACGCAATTTCATTTTATAGACCATCTACACCAACTGTTAATTTGGTTTTCTTTTTCACTGATTTAAATGGAAATTATGTTGATGTCATAAGTCCAATTCTTGAAATTACATATGTATTTAGCATAACTGGAATAGATGCTTATAAAATACATAATCCATCCAAAGGTCTTCGTTATGATACACAAAATAAATTATCTGCTTCATTTTTTTTAAAATATTATGATGGTGAAAGTGTTGATACAATTGATACAACTGCTACAAAAGGAAGAATAAGACTATTTAAAAATATCAATTTCAGGAATATAATTGGAAACGAAATGTATAATAAATATCGTAAATTTGCTTTTGTTGTTAAAAGAATGTTTCACGAAATTTGGGGCACTATACCATATGGAGCAGGAAATTATTGGTACAATTTCTATTTCAGTGCTAATAATATATATTTTGATACTCCCCCATCAAATGTATTACCTGCTATTACTGTAGTTAATAATAATCACTTTTACAATCAGTATTTCATTGGCACTTCAAATTTAAAAAATGATTGTTATATCGAATATATATTTTCTAAACCTTCATCAGATTTAACTGATTTTGTTATTTCATATTCTATAACAGGGGGAGTATCTTTACCACCTGCAACAACAACTAATAATGACTTATTTCCAAATATTACATTTTTGTTTGAAATAATACCAATAGAGAATTAAGGTAAATAAGAAAAATATGGATATGATAATTCTGTTGATTGATAATAAACTTTACAACTTGCCACCTGATTTGAACCACCATATATTTCAATTGATGGACGAACTAATAACGTTGATCCAGTTGTATTATCCAATGTTCTTGTTTGTCTTGTAAAGTCATCAGTTCCAGACCAACTAGTATCACCTGCCAATATTGCATAGTTTGAATAACGATACAAAATAATTAAATAACCTGGGGCAACTACCCATAAATCATCTGCACTACCACATAAACGCATACTACACATTATCGGATATTGTTTATCAAATAAAATATTTGATGTTAATACTGCATTCACCATCCAAACACCTATATAAGTATTGGGTGACATCATTGGTTTATCTACATCTGCTCTTAAAATTGTTTTAACAACTGTTCTAGTTTCTAATGGATATGGTAAAATAAATTTTGGTTGTAATGAGTCGGTAATTTGTTGTGAACTGTTTATTGTTCCTACTGTTAAAGATCCACTACTCAAAGTTAAATTACCATTGGCTATTATTACATTTGAATTAGTGGAACCGCTATTTATAATAACATCACCACTATTTGAAGATTTATTATTATTTAAATGTAATGTTCTGCCTGTTGCTGATGTGATGCTAATATTTCCAGTTGTTGGACTTGTGATATTTGATATTGTTGAATTTGTGGCTGTTAAATTTGTAATAGTTGCATTTAATACAGTTAGTAAATTATTAATAGTGGCATTTGTTGCTGTTAATGCTGATGATGTTAAATTTGTTATTGTTGATGTTAATGCTGTTAATAAAGTATTAATATTTATATTTGATGTTGTTATATTTGTTGATGTTAAATTTGTGATTGTTGCTGTTGTTGAGTTTAATGTTCCTGTGGTAAAACTTAACTCTAATGCGTCTATCTCTGATTTTATGTCCATTCCTTGAACAACCAAATTTTTTGTTATACTAACATTATTATCGATGTTTGTTGTGTCAGTTGGTGAATCATAAGTTATACCACTTGATAAATTTTGTAAAGTTGTTATATTTGTATTGGCATTATTTATATTTGTTAAAACATTTGTTGATCCTAATAATAAATTTTTTCCAGTTGGAATAGTTAAATTATTATCGATTAATGTTGTGTCAGTTCCTACATTGTATGATATTCCTGTTAATGCTGTGTTATTGTTTCCTGTTGTTGTTTGTAAATTCGATATGGTTGAATCTATGTCATTAAATTTATCTTGTATTGATCCTGATATAATTAGACCATTTAATTTTTGAAATTCTGTATTATCAACTCCTCCAATTGTTCCTAGTGTTGATGATGATATTGAACCTGTTATATTTGTATTACTGTTAATTTGTATTGTGTCTCCAATATTTAATGGTTCGTCAATATATACACCTGACCCATTATATCTTTGAAATCTAAAACCACCATTGCCAGTTGCTCCGCCTCTGTGGTTCATTATATATGATGTTCCATCTGATGAAACTCTCCCAAATTGTAAATGTAATCCTTGATTATTTGTTATATTTTGTGTTGCACCATTTGTTGTATTATTTCTACCTGAAAATACTGAATATCCATTAAAACGAGAATTTGATAAACTATTAATCCCATTTACTGGCTGGTCTATTATTCCTGTTCCATTAAAAATTAAATTACTGTTTGATAATAAATTTATTGCTTTCATTTGATTTGTTCCAGTTCCAGATTGATTTATAAAACCTGTTCCAGATTGATTTAAATTATTATTGGTATTTAAAGTTATGTTATCGCAATTAATTGTTTTTAAAATTGTTGCTCCTGTTGTTTGTGTTATATTTCCTTGAATTTGTGCTGTTCCTTCAATTACTGTATTTTTTAATGTGGCAGTTGCTCCACCTTTTATTTGATTTATATTACCATCAATATCTACATCTAAAAACTTAGAATATCTAAATTTATTATATTTTGTTGTTGAAACTGTTGTATCTTGTGTTATAACTGAATCATTTGTCATTATTATGTCGTCTGTTGTTGTAGTTCCTGGAACTGTTACAGATGATGGAAAACTCACAGAATTAGTAATAGTTAAATTTGTTATTGATGTTGAACCTAAAGTATTTGAGATTGAACTACCTGATTGACTTATTCCTTTATTTGCTCTCATTGTTATGTCATCTGTGGTTATATCTTGGACAGAACAAGAACCACCAGTTTGGGTAAAATTTGAACCCAAAGTTAAAGACCCATTAATATTTGTAGTTTTAAAATTATTTGTTCCTGTTCCTGTTTGTTGAATTGTTCCTGATTGTGTTTGGACCATATTTTTATTTACCACATTAACAGTATTATTAAAAGTCGATATTCCATTTAATATTATATTATTTGTATTTCCATTAACTGAAAATGTATCCTCTAATATATTTGATAAATTATTGACATTGAAATAATCACATTCAACATTTGTAGAATCAATATTTGATGCATTTATATTATTACTTGTTGTTATAGACGCATTTATATTTTCTGTTGTAATTGTATCCTTTAAAATAATTGTTTCATCTGTTTCTGATTTCATAAAGTCAGAATAAATAATATTTTCGTGTGATGCTGTTCCATCTGTAATAATACTTATTCCATCCGTTAAGGTTCTTACACCATTCATTGATTTATCAAAACCGCTTGTATATCCTAACATTATTGTTATAATATATCTATATATAAAAATTTTTAAATTAAAATTTTACTTTGTCTCCTTTAATAATATATTCTCTACATTCAAATAATGGAACTGATGCCATATAAAACATATATTTTAATTCCTTTTCCATATCTTTATGTTTTTCACAATATACATTTCTCATAACATTATTATGTTTTATTAATGTATCTATTACATCCAATTTTGATTTGGTTTCATCTTTTAATAATTCTTTTTTCTTTTCTGCAAATCTATTATCAATTTCTTCGATTAAAATTTTAATTTGTTTTTCAAAATCTTCAAAGTTTGAATCTTCTTCTGACATATATATAATAATAAAAGAAATAAATTTTTAAATAATTTATTTATATTTTTTTGATTGATTAAGAATTCTTAAATTCTCTAATCTGATTTTATCATTTTCTAATTGTCTTTTCTTTTGTTCTAAGTCTGCTCTCCTTGATTCTTTTTCTTGTTCTTTTTTTTGTTTTTCTTGTTCTCTTTTAATTTTATTCTCAATCTCTTTATCTTCTTGATTTACATAATCTTTTAAAAACATATCGTTTATAGTTTCTTCAATTTCTTTTAAAATAGATTTGTCTATATCGTGATTACAATTTATATTTATAATAAATGATACAACTTTATTTTCATCATCTGATTTCACAAAGTTAATTTTCTTTTTGAAAGATTGGTTTTCTAATAATGACATTTATATATAATTATATTATATTTTAATTTTTAAATAAATATTTATTCAGGAACATTAAAATATAAACCGTCTATAATTTCGTCTTGATGGTTTTTTTCATAATTATAAATATCTTGTCTTATATCATCTAATGTTTTATCTACATATTTATGTACTTGTTTTCGTCTTGATATTTTATATCTTTTTCTAAACATTTCATAAGTTTGATAAGATATTGGTCTTCCTATAAATTCGTCTTGATTTTCCATATTATATAATTACTCTATATAAATAAATTTTTAAATAACAATAATATTTTTAAATAAAAATAATTCATCTATATTTTAAAATTCTTGTGGAGGTGGAAAGGGTGGGAGGGTTTCCCAATTATAAATATTCTTATTAATACTCGTCCAAAATCTGAAATTCCTTTTCACCTCTCCACCCTTTCCACCTTTTCCACCCTTTTATTATTTCTATTATTTATTAAAATATATTAATTAAATTATATAATAAAATCATAGTGAATATAAAAAAAAAAGAAAGACACGTAGTGAATTTCTTACCCCAATAATTAATATTTTTTTAGAGTTTTAGTATTGTATAGGAGTCGGGGGGAAACGTCTGTGCAGCAGCCCTTCAGCGTTGACCGCTTCGGAAGTCACCGTTGGATTCCTCACGTTCTGACGATTCTTGCTATAAAGTGCTTTGGCTTAATAAGAATTTAGCCGTTAATTGTGAATAATATGACAAGTGTTCTACGTAACTTTATCCCCGGTGATCGAGTAGAAGGAACAAGGGCAGAGTTCTTGAAACGCCGCGGTGCGATAGCAGAGTCACATGCAAGCTTACCGAAAACCAAAATCTTGGTAAGATGGGATGACGATGAATTTGACGAAGTGGTTCCGCGGGCGTCCCTGAAAATTCGTCCCTGATGGTATTTTCGTGCATGAAAGCGGAAAAGCGCCCGCATTTCTGGATGAAGAATCAACCATCATGGCCCAGTAAAGTGCTCAAGAATCATCATGTTTTGCTGCTGGTTACGCACCCCAAGACGTGGCACCGATACCATCAATGCCAACTGCTATCATGCCGACTGTTGTGTGTAATTTCATTACAAATCGAAATCAAAATGGCGACGAAACTTTCATTCGTGGTAATTTCAATGATTACAGCTATTTTACGAAAGCTTCCACATTGGCTATTTCACTGGTTTTGCCGTGGAATAACCACGGTTATACCACTCCTAGCCGTGGTATAACCGAAGTTATACCACTCCTACCTGTGGTATAACCACGGTTATACCACGCAATCGCTGATCAAAATTGTGAAACCGCTGTGGTGGTCACCGTGTCTACCCCGCTCAGAGTTGGTTTCCGGTGGGAACGACGCTCATCATCAAAACTGTAACGGTGATCTGCTGACTGCGGTCGAAGAGTCATTCATCGAGGAAGCCAAGAACATCTTTGGGTGGAACAGTGATGACTCTTTTACTTCACCTGATTCGGAAGAGTATGCCAAAGCAAAAGTGTCTGTTATTTGCTCTCAAGTTGGATATTTTTCGCTTCACAAGCACACTTGGACAACTGCCTACTGTTGAGATCCCATTCCGAGAAAGTGCATTACATGCTTTACTGCACAAACATTGAAAGAGATATCGCTCATAACATGGTTCGCTTTCAAGCCGAATGCTTATTGCGATATGTCTCTGGCCCTGATCATAATCTGCAGAATTTCCAGTTGTGGATCGCACAATCGGGATCACCCGTGTTCCATCTTATCTCCGAGAGGTATTTAAAAAGCCAATTTGAGCTAAGCGAAATATACTGCGATCCTGAAGTTCGCGATTTCGGTGTACTACTTCTATTTGCATGCTTAGTTAAAACTTATCGAACTATTGGTATAATCTAATCGCCATCATCTAATCTAGCGTCGGCCGCTACCATGGAGAAGTAGTATGCATCGATATCTTCGTATTCCTCACCCTCTACACTCGAATTTCTGCATTTGTCTCCTTCCCTTCCGGTGAAAACTTCTTTAACTATTCTTCGTTTTTCTCTTCTTCTTGCATGATCGAGGCGATATTCATTTCCTCGATCAAGTTCTCGGCTACAGTTCGTGTCGGCTCGTCAGCTGTCGACAGTGATTACTTCATAGCATTTCTTTGCAATCGAAAATAGCTCTTTGGAGTGACGTACGCGCAAGTCACTTCGTACGATTTCTAACTTTGGATCTTACCAGAGTCACCTCTTTATTGCAGCGATCAGCCGAACCTTGCCCGGAAAGTTTGATTGCGAGCTCTTGAGAAATGCTGGAGAAATCGATCGACACCCTTGCCAAAAGTTTAGAACCCCTTCCGGATCTACAACGTTGCCATGTTCGTAAATATACCTCAGAGCTTCCATCCTTCTCTGCGAGGACCGAAAGGCCGATGTAGGAAGATGATTCCGAAAACTGAAGTATTCCTTCGTTGCATCAGATATGGTGAGCGCTGCCAGCCGAATGTTGTTCACATCAGAACTATCGGTTCCAAAGTACATGTTCCATTGCCGCTTCTCGACCAGCCGGCAGGTAAGCTCTATCGCCAGTTGCATAGCGGTAAAATAATAATGAGGAACGATCATTGCGGAGGCCATAGCTAGTGTTGAAACACAATCCTTTCGGCGATGTTCGAACTTCTGGGTGACAAAGTCAGCCAGTACCACCAAGACTCTTTCGTTTTCCTTTCGCTTTGAATCTTCTTGCTCATTGAGTTTGGCGAAGGCAAGTGCATTCTGCATCCCGACATCAAACAGCTTCGCTGTGAAGATTCACTACATCGGTGTCTGTTCCAACTTTAACTGGCGTTTCGACTCCAACGAAAACCTTCAGTTCTTCCCAAACCGTTTGTGAACTTCTAACGCCTCTTCAAACAAGCTTTGATCTTCGAATAACAACGGATCGACCGCGAACGACCCCCAGCGCTTCAAATGACAATTTTCGTGCTCAGCGCAAACGCTGAACTTGGAATGTGCCCAATTGAACCGTCTCATATAGGTTTGCATAGCAGAAATTGCTTAATTTATCGTGGGGCTTGGAGATGGTGGAACCACAACGACATCGTCCAGATATGCGCTGTCTCCAGGTAATAATATCCCTCCCACACATAAATATTTCATCAGTGGATGCGATTGATTAAACGAGAATGCAGCGTAGTCACTCGTATTAACCAGATCCATTGTCACGCTAAGTATCAGTGGACGGAACGGGCCCAGTGCATGGCACTTGAAAACGCTCAGTTTCCACTTACGCCCCTTCACCATCTCGGAGTACATATGGTCAATCGTTGGTTGCTTGCTCTATCACCCATGGTGTTCCACCCGTGGTGTCAATAATGCCATTGTGATAGCCATGTAAAATTGGATGTGCAGCATGTTAATAACATGCTGCACCAAACAATTATGGTGCGTTTATCCCACCCAAAACGCACCTCCAAGTGTGCAAATGAGCACGCTGTCTTCAAGCGATACAAGGTCAGGAATAGGTTCAGGCGATTCTCGCAATACTGAGAGGTTTCGCCCTTGTTAGGCGTCATCGGCGAATGCGGAAAAAGAACGTGCAATTCATCGTTCAAATAGAGTGATGGCGATAGGGAAATTCGGATTTCCGCAAACTTGTACTTTTACGGTGAAAATGCGGATTTGCGAAAAAGCGTCTCTTCGCCTTTTTAGTAAGGCAGGCGATAGGCAACATTGACTTGCATTTTTGCATGGCAGCATTGCTATCAATGTCAGCGATGTTGCCATGCAAGCATGCAAGAGTCTCCTTCACATTCCTCTCTCAACGTCGCAATTAATTAGTAACCATAAAGAAGTAATTAATTATTGTATATTTTTATCAATAGCCTTGAGTCATAACTGCGACTCACATAAAAGAGATCTTTGAGTCATAGTTTTTGACGAGATGAAGCTGACCACGACTCAGATGAAAGAGATCGCTGGCAATGGCCAGACCGTCTCTTATCAGGCCGACCGAGCAAAAGTCGCCCCGTCAGTTGAAGTTGGTGCCTCTTCTCGAAGGCCTAAGCCTCGTTGATTGTTTGGCGGAAGTAGATACGGATCCGTTGGGGAACGCCATGGAGGCTGATTTGGTCATGCTCCCAGAGATGAACGACTGATGTGAACTATCGAACTATGATGGACAGAGCCGAGGAATGGGGAAGACAATGAAGGGATATTTTATAGTTTATATTCTTTTCTTTTTATAGTGTTTTAAGACTTTGTCACTCCTCGAAATGTATAAAAACCTCTTTCGGTTTATCCTAGTTCTTCTCCTTTTAGTATAGCATAGAGAAAGCGAAGATTTTGGTTTGTTCTTCTTCTTTTTAAGATTAGTAAAACAAGAGCTATTGTTTATTGACTGAGGAACCATTATCCAGACGAAACTCGCAATGGAGGAACTCCAAGACAAGTGATGTGAGATACATATGATGGCGTTGGAATCGAATCATTGTTTTGGATTTCCGAAATTTGTGTTGAAGCGCAAGTGGCTCGGAAATACATTTCACATTCCTCTGAATGAAAGAAAGAAGCCAATTGCCGACGCGATGCTCTTTCTTCTTTCTTTGAATGTTCTCCACCGCTTCTTCTAAGATCATCATAGCATGTAAAATCAGATCTGCTTCGTTGTCTTCGTCATCTTCGTCGTCCATCAAAAAATGCGACGATGGCCAAGGTCTTTTTCTTCAAAAACATCAATAGCATACTTACCGAATTTGCGCATCCGGATATTCCCAATATCTCGAACACATTTTTTTTCATACTTACAAAGTTACAAAATCATCCGAAAATAAACCGTGCGGGCATGTCCGCCGTTTAGTATCAAAACTGGAACATAATTGTCTGGCGCATCCAAACCAGCAAACAACTCTGCCAGAGGATGCTAATGTCCAGCTACACCATCGGGATTGGTGACGCCGGCGCCGTTCGCAACTGCAGGTGGGTCGTCCGCTAATAAATGGTCTGCCATCAAGGCCTTCAACGATTGCCAGACTTCCTCTTTGTCTCCAGCAGGAATTACGTTGAGATATTTCGTTAAGATAAGCGAGGATCTAGGGCGGCGGCTTGCATGACTGCGAGTGGGAGTCCAACGGGCGTCTTCCAATTCGCTGATGATCATGAAAGACTGTTCCAGGATAACCAGTACCCCAGTGCTCATTGAAATTTTCCAGAATTCTTTCCGCTAATCCGATAATTGACTGATCTTCTTCAGTTCCAATCAAGTCTTGTAGTCCGCGTCGGATCTTGTCGATCAAGAAGGGAATGAAACTCACCGTACAATAGTATTCGCCCTCAAGAAGTTGTTGGACTTGCATTAATGGCTCTAGCAGTTTCGCCACTTTTACAACCACATCCCATTGTCGCGGGGCTAAATTCCATGTCGCGGGGCTAAATTTGCATCAAGTTCATTTTGTTGCGTCATGATGTCGAAACAAGGTCTTAGTCGAATGCATCTTTCGCACATTTGATACGTTGACCACCAACGTGTGGTAACATCTTGAATAACCTCAACGCGGCGTTCTTCAAGAAACCCAATTTGCACTTGTAGCAATCGTTCTGTTGCTTGGGCTGAGTTATTGAAACGCGGAACTAATGCTCGTACTGCTCGCATTGAAGCGTCCCCCCTTCAATATTCTCATCATCAAAGGCAAGACCAGTTGTCAGCTCCAGAATGCGATCCACACAACCATCCCAAGTGTATTGATGTTTTGCACCAAGTAGTCGTCCCACAGAGCACATTGTTGCACACGTATCAGTCACAACCGCAGTCACCTCAGTTAAATCGAACTCTTCAATAATCGAACAATTTCATGGCGAATGTCAACCGCTGTAGCTCGACCATTTCGTCTGACGCATTTGAGAGTTATCGCATACATATCAAATTTCTGATCGTTGAAGTGAGCAGTCATCGCAACGTAGTTTTCCATCGCTGTTGACGCCCAGTGATCAGTTGTCAAAGAGACCACTTTTCCCTTCAAAAGGACTTTCACCTTTTCCTTTAAAACTGCAGCGTTAGTTAGAATGACGTCGGTTGCTTTGGCACGAGAGAGGGTGGGAACTTTACTTGAAAGAGTGGACAACATGCACGTTTCGTGCAAAAATCAGGGTCGAACTCAGACGACGCAAATCAGCAAATTTGCATTCCGACATTTTGGCGTGCAAAATTGCGGAAATGCAGGTTTGCGGTCGCCGTTTTGCTTATCGCCATCACTCTAATGAGAACAAAGCATATCAAACTGCTGGAAGGTGTAGTGTGGCCGATATTATATGTATGGAATGATGTTGAAGCTTTCCACACACGTCACTCATCAGTTTTTCTGCTTCTTCTTCCAGTTCCTATTTGCGGTCAGAAAGTCAACAATTTCATCCTTTGAGATACTTTCCGCATATTGATGTAGAATTGTTGTTTATTTTGTGGAAATTGTATTCGATCACTTCGCTATGTTGGGCAACATATTCGTCATCACGGTAAATTTCGTGCGGGCCGCTTTTTTAGCAGCATCGCCTCGATTTCGATTTCTCCAATCATGATGCTTGTGATGTCTGCAAAGCTTCCAACTGCTTTGTATCTGTTTTCAAAGCCGATGCAACAGAAACATGCCCAGAATGTTCTGTTGCAGTCACAGCCGTGGAAAGATTGCGAAGGACACCAGAAAGAGCAAACTTCTTAATCGACATGAGGAAATCGAGCGAACGGGTAAAGGTAGGGATGCTAGGTGGTTCCAATCAAACCACCTACAGGTGGTTAAGGTGGTTCTTAATTTAACGTCACAAAAAGCAATTGACGCTAAATTAGCGAACCGTTTCATCGACATTTTGGCAGGGAAAATTACCCCAGTGGAGCTTGCCGGGGTCGATAACCGGGGGCCGGAGGGACGCGTCCGTCGGTGCGGATTTCTCGTGTCCGGATGACAATTCTTCTGGAATAAGATTACCATGAAGTTCCTTTCTTGGCAAGGATTCCAAATATATATTTTTCTTTTCTTAATTCATTACGGTTGAAAAGATTTCACGGTTGCATGAGCATGCCAAGAGGGTAAGTTATTAGTATAATGGCGCTTTGAAGTCATGTATTTCGCGACTTACTTATAGGTTATTGTCGTGATTTTCCCCATTATCCGACCATGAATATGTGACTTCAGTAGACGAAGCGGTGCATCGACAAAGGGCTCACGTGCAAATATTTCCAGTGGGGGTGGCAACACGTCGCGTGGGAGCCGGAATGATGCCCACACAAGAAATGGCCAGAGCGATTGGTCCGCCGCGGATCTAAAGCAAGACTGTTTTCAGATTCCGTACATCAATAATCAAGAACCGTACGGTAAATCTAAATTTGATCGAAGCACATCATTGCTTGATATCTTTTTGTCCTTTATCACCCCGGACTTGTTGACCAGAACCTGGGCGTCTCGCCCACCCGACCACTGGTATGTTCGACATGGCGACAGCGGATGGTTCATTAATGGTGGACGACTATCCTTGCGTCTGTTTTACACTTACTTCGCCGTCTATATCTATATTACGGGTCATCAAAATGGACCAAAAGAGAACGTCACTGGCATACGCGCGAAGCGCAACAACATTCGGTCGGCTCTGGACCATTTTGAAAAGCTTGTTGGCAAGCGCACACTACCAGGATACACCACTATCGAATCCTCGTGGTGCAAGCTTTACATCCCACGCCTTCTATGGGATTCAATCGCCAAAAACTTCCGAGATGCGAGCATTGCAGGTGATGAGAAGCTCTTCCACTATACTGGCCATTCGGCCTACGTAAGGCTGGTACCAAGCAAACCAGATCGAATCGGGTTATGGTTTTATGAGCTCTGCTGCATGCTGGATGGAGGGCAGCCTTATTTATTGGATTTTCTCTTGCAAGATTCAATTCCGTCGCAACAGATATCCATTCCTGTCCAGACAGTCACTTATCGTTGGGGCTCAATCGTAAAGAGCTTCCAAACAGTCGACTCCCCACTCTTTCCTCTTCTTGTATTTGATTCTTACTATTTTTGATGACTCCGGTAGAGCAAGTCTCAATGCGAGAGGTGTCTCGTTCATCGCATCAGCTCAGGCGAATCGTGTGGGTCGCTTAATCAGTGAGCAAATCGCCCATGGTCAAGAAGTTACTGCTCCTGGTGAGACAGGTGCCATATTTAATGAGGTAACGAATGAAATATTCGTGCATCATTGGCACTCCAGCACTGCTATTGGAAAGAAGTATGTTTTTTCAAATGCTTTCGTCAAGAAAAGGGGTCTCCGAACCCTCGACCGCACTTACATTCCTGCCTACCATGACTATTCTGACCACTTTCGCCATTGTGATTTCTTCAACAGAAGACTTCACGACAAGTCTTATCCTCACAAATGTGGTGGGAGGAATACGTCGGGCAAAGACGGTCAGTGCCAGAAGTTTCTAATGGCGATTTTGCTGGAGAACATTTTCGCCATTTACAAAAGTGTGCACTCCCCGAATGAGAATGCACGCGACTTTCGAAGCTTATGTGAAGATCTTGCCGAACAAATTATATATCATTGTGTAGCTCATTGATGTAACTGGTGGTTAAGGAGTTTTTACCATACTCTTGTTATTTCGTGAGAAACCGAGTGAAACGGTCGGGCAAATCGGAACCCCGGTTATCGACCCCGGCAAGCTCCACAGGTGAGTGCTACAGTGCTACCTATTTGAGCCATGGAAGATTTTTTTCATCAAAGCATATAGTTAGCATATGGAATGAAAAATACAAATAAATGATATCTATTCAATTTATGAATAGAAATAGAAAGAAAATGAAAATAGAAAGCGACATCTTCGTCGCTTTCTATTTTCATGAAGTCTTTTTTCATAGGCAAGCGTGGCAATACCCGATATGCATTGAACTCCTGGTTTATAGCTCGCACGTGCTGATTGGCTGAAAGGTTTCACAAACCCAATCACAATAGATAGTCGTGCACCATTGTGGCGGTTGAAATGGCGGTTTTGAGCCGTTTCAGAAATTTTTTTTTACAGGTTGGTTTTTGATTCTAACTTTACAGGTGGATTTATCAACAACCTGAGGCATTCCTACTGTGATTAAATAGATGATCGATGACACAGACGTTGTGCTCCTCGTTACATAAATTGTTTGAAATAACAATTTAAGGACGACCTGTCAAAGTCCTGGTTGGGCCAACTGGCCCTTGGTTTATCCACGGTGGGTGTCTATACTCCATGTGGCTTGTTGTCTTTTACTTGTAGCTTGTTGTCTCTATTGATGCATATCAAGTTTTCCGTGACGTTAACTACTCGTGCCCAAAACGCAACTTTGTATGTTAAATGTTAATTTTTTAATATAGGTATGAACATTAATGTTGCAGACACCGATCGACTTGACATCAACAATCGTCGCCATATTTGACGGTAAATGAAAACCGCCATTTCGCCAAAAAAGCGTCAGTCGCCACTGAAAAAAACCGCCACAATGGTGCACGACTTCCTACCCATGAATGAAATGCGGAGCGGTTTTTGATCGAAAAACACTTTCAATTGATGCTTGCTTTAACTCAGTTCCAACCTTAGCTGTGGCTAACTCTTCGCGTTTACTCTGTACTACGGATGAATGGGAACTTTGAAGATGTTGGTCTCCACGTCGTCCACAATATCTCGTGGTTTTTGCAGACTCAAAACAGCGTCAAGCTGTACATGCGTGCAGAGTCAAAGCGCTTGTTGAGGTCATTGGAGGAAAAGGCCCATCGAACCTTCGTTTCATTTATCAACGGTTGTCCAGGTGTTGGAAAGTCAGTTGTTGTCGTTGCGTTCGCAGTTAGCCATTATCAGGCGCAAAGAAAGTCACTGCTGTTCTTCCATCATCATGGTGGTCGACAAAAATGGTCGCAATTGCGCTGTCAGTTCCATCCAATGGAAGAATAATGACCACCATAGGGACGCACTGTTGCAGATGCGAGACACCCACGATCTGACAGTGATTGACGGGACGCATGAAGAATCGCTGTTGAACAGCCTGTACGACGAGAATTCCCTGATCGTTTGCACATCGTATCAGGCATTGCGCTTGATTTGATTTCCTAGACAACAGAGGAGGCTTCTGTTTAACCGTGGCTTCGTGGACGCTCAGTGACGATGTGGAGGATTCTGTCGCTTCTGTCGGATTCCGCTGTGTGGATGCCGCTGCAACAACGTTGAAAGAAGCGATTTCCGCAGTGTCCAATTTCAGAGATTTGTATCGAGGCATGATCGGATCGAAGTCCCTGGGTGCCTGTATCGCAGTTCGCACGACGACAGCGATCCAGCCATGAAATCGGTTCCGCTCAGTAAGTTTGCGCTGACAACACTGGCGATGACCTCCAGATCCGCGCCTTCATGGACGAAAGCTTCGCCGTCCACCCTGACGCAAAGGGACAGTCAGGACGAGTCATCTCGATCGGAGCATTGGCGGTCCACTTCCCGTTAAAACCTCGAAGAAAACACTGGTTGCAAGGTCCTCCACCGAGAGTGAGCTCATCTGCCTCGCAGATGGTGTCTCCGAAGTTCTCGAGCTGCAACGCATCCTCGAATTCCTCGACATCGCAGCCCGCCCGGCCATCGTACAATTTCTTCTGAAGCAATCACTGAGTGATTGAGAACGCCTTTAGGTGTGTGGGGGACGGCTGGGTTCGAGTGCGCGCGCAGCGCACGCTCAGACGTTAGTCGTTAGTCGTTAGTCGTCTTAGGTTTTCGATTGCTTCGGCCCAAACTAACCTACGTCCACGAAATACATGGCTGAGGCAGGTCGCGGAGGAAAAACGGGAAAATCAAAACACATCGATGTGCGCTACTTCTTTGTGAAGCAGCACATCGATCATGGTGATCTGCTGATTCAGCATCTCCCGACTGCCGACATGACCGCCGACCTCCTCACGAAACCGCTCCTGGGACACCAATTTTACACACATCGTGCAAAGTTGATGACCCACCCGGCGAAAATGTTCATTGGAGCACAGGCGAATGTCACTTCGCACACCCGTTCCATTCGAAGGAGTGTGTTGTGTGCCGTGGTTCCACCACTGAGAAAAGTGAAACGCTCCCACGTTACCGGAGTGAGTGAAACGGTCGGAAAAGAGCCGTTATGATTTCAATTCGCCACAGTTCAAACGTGGTCGAATCCAGCTAGCAAAGCTATAGCCTAGCAATAGACAACCTATAATTAAATATTTGTTCCTCCCCTAGGATTCTAAAAGTAGCATCGGATGAAGAACCAGGTGCAATTTCCAGTGTTGGTGGACACGCTGATTGGTGCCTTCCCGCCCGACCAGCCGCTGTGGTGCAACGCTTCTACTGCCTGTGATATATTGGACCAGGTATTCAACTCAATGCAGAGACGGTATCCGTTCGGGGAAAGCGCCGATATCCTGCTCACCGATAATATCCTAGCTTACAGCATTCTATGTACGAATCCATGGACTGGACCGCGAACGTGAACAGTGTGATGGTGGACGGGAACGTCACCAACCCTACGACTGAGATCTCCATCGACATGACGCATACGCCGGCGGTGTCGGCCTTGTCTTTGTGTCGCCTGCAAAATAGAACGGAAATCTTGAACTCCAAGCACTGTATCCTCTCATGGAGGCGATCGTGAGGAACGCGTCCACTGTTGCTGCACCAAAAACGCTGGGCGAACCGTTGGAAAGGATGGGCAACGCCGTTATTTCTTCGACGCTATTAAGTGCACAACGATACCGGCCGAAGATGAAAAACGGATGACCACGAAATCAATATCGAAGTTAATGAGGTTAAAGTGAACGCAAACATTACGGTTGATGATAAGAAGACGATTACTCATCTGGATGGAAGTCAAACAGCGCTGAAGCCAAGGTTGTGAAGCTATTTATTTTGAAGAACTGGTTCAACTTGCGCCAAGAGGAGTATTTCGTTTCTCCAACCACGCTGATGGATATCCCGATTTGAGAGGCAATTACTGCGTGCGTAAAACAAATCACCCCGGAAATGGCTCAAGACGTTATGCTGTGCGGATTTGATAACTGGCTGAATCACATTGTCAGCCTGGAAATCCTTGACACCCCAATCTCTTTAGGGCCGCCTCAGCCCACTGGGGACCCGTTGATTCGATGGCAACCAAATGCTGGACGAGTGATCTTATGATACTGCTAGAAGAGAAGAGCGGAGCTCGTTTTATGCATTGCGTGTTGCAGCAATTGCATCCTCTAGCAGATACAAGTTGTATCCCTAACCGGTCCTTTTGATACTCCGAACGCAAGGAATATCAGTGCAGTCGCGAAAAGTAGGTCCCGCCGCTTCCAATGATTGGGATTGTGCGTTGGTATACATCAGATTCCACGTTAAAATCAATTGACATGATTTGGCGTAGGGCTCTTGCACTGAATTACACTGACGTAATCAGAGAGCAAGCATTTGCAACGAGCGTTAACGAAGAGCTCCTCGTGATTCTTCCCCGGACAGAAGTGGAGCAAGGATTCCTGAAGCTCATCTTTCAGTCTGCAAACAGGACACGACAAACATGGAATTGCCTCATGATTACCATCCCCATGGAGGGTTGCGGTCTCGCATTCCCAAGTGGGCGCTTGGAAAGTTCCTGGGCGAACAACATTTGGGGCGGATTTCTTGCGACCAGCCGATTTCCAACAAACTTTGTGCTGGTTGATCGACAACGAGGACATGGATATCCACGTGAACGCGCCTTCACGGGCAGATTTGTTATCGGGCCTCCTCCGATAGAGGCAAACGATTGGCCAATTGCGAAAGCGACGGAACAACCGATATCATCGACTTGGTCTCCTGCAGGAGAACAGTAGAAAAATGCATATAAGCTTATGCACTGTCGTTTCACTTTCTTCACGAGACAGTCGGTCGGTTCTACCACATGTCACTTTTTGCCGTTCGCGCTTTGCACAGACGGTGAAGTTCAAGCGCGCGCTAAGACCACAGATTTGTCTTTCGTCGCGTGTTCAACGTTTTTCGTGCGCGCGATGCGCACGCGCATTTATCGCCGTTGCGCGGATGTCTCACGCGTTCAGACCGTAGCAAAGAGCAACCTTGATCACGTAGTATATGAATATCTTTTTGTATCGCTTTTTGTTTTTGTACTTTGAGTTTACGTTATTTGAGTTGAAATACAACACTGACGCGACAATAGGGACATCTTCGTCGTAATCATAATGTGTTTTCTTGAAGCCAGATGATAAGGAGTCATTCGCCGCTCTCTATAAAGGCATCAACGACAAAATGGATCGCCAAGACTGTTGCGAAGAACTCTTTGAGGTCTGGTGAAGAAATACAAGGCTCATGATTTTCTGTCGCACGTCTGTGTTGGAGTCGTTATAATCTTAACTGCGATTACAACTATTTTTCTCTGATCAACGATTGATCAGAGAATCGAAGGAAGCGCAGAGAACACAAAGCAAATAATGTCATACATCATCAGTTAAATGCCAATTACATCGCGCATGCTGCCGCCACCCTTGGCAATCCTCCTTCCGACTCTCTCTAATGTGCATGTCGCCCGACGTTCCCACGTCTCACGGCAAAGGTGGTACGGGAAATCCTCCCAACAGCTAACCCAGTGCAAACGGCCACATTGACCCGCATCGCATCAGCGTCCACTCCACCAAACCACGTACCAACCAAACCACACGACCTTCTCATTCGAAAATACCTACCCTTCGTATCCCCCTACCCGACGGACCTCCTCCAAGACGACACCTCCACCGCATCATCGTCTAATTCGCCCATCATATCACCACCATCAACACCGCAATCACGGCCATTTCCGATACTAGTTTCAATGTCCACATCGACCTCACTGGTCGTGTCCCCGTGAACTCCCGCCACGGTGACCCATATCGTCTGGTATCCGTTTGCAACCATATACACCATATACACCACATACGCTCTGCCGCAGCGTATATGGTGTATATCCGCAAAACAATCGATTTTTCCAATCCCTCAACATGCGACCAGCCCTCGTCCGCATGGACAACGAAACCAGCAAGAAACTCCAACAATGGTTCACCGCCGAGCACATCCAGGTCGAAGACGTCCCACCACATAACCATCGCGCCAACAAGGCTGAACGAGCCATACGCTCCCTCCGCCACTTTCTCCAGATCGAAATAACCCTCAACCCCTGCGCCCCTTATCTCGGCGACGACCACGACCTTGTGGCGTGGGCAGGAAGGGCAAATTAACTTGTGACTTACATCGCAGATCTCGCCAGCGACGCGAAGGAGCAACAGAGCGACGGAGATCGCGAAAGGTATCCTTCCTGGTGACACACTGGGCGGACTGTGTGCCAACACAGCCAGGTCTCCCAGAGTTCCCCAAGCAGACAGTTTCCTGTCAGTCGCGCTACCTCCCCTTCCCGTTGTGGTGTGTGAGTCGTCAATCGCTTGGTCTTGTGCACGTCAATCGCGGGTCTTCTTGGGAGTTCCCCATTTCAACCTCTTTGCAGCCGCGGATCGTTCTAGCCACCATGGCTACACCGCAGGTCCTCTGTACGTTGGCAACGAGCCTTCTGCTGATCAGCTTCTTTTTCCGTTTCAAGAGCCCCTTGAACGTAAAGTGTATAGGGGCCGAAGCAATCAATACAAACAAAGGTTAGCTCGTAGTAGTTCTGGAGGTAGTCCTTGTAACGCATGTTTGCAACATTTGCATATTTGCATGAGACAACATTTGCACGTTTGCATGCCTTTGGTCCGTTGTGTTTTGGATGAGCAGTTGTGATAGTCTTAGTTTTAGACTTTAAATGTTTAATATGTTCAATGAGCCTTTGTTGGTTGTGCATACTCTCGCGGTGGTTCATTAGTTTTGCACGGAGCGTTTTTCACGGATGTCCCACCAGAGGCTTCGTCAGCAGGTCGGTAGATGCTGGATCTTCAGGTCGCCGTTGCCGATGTGCTGCTCACAATGAAATATCGCACGTCGATGTGCGTTGAGTTTGATATTCTTGCTTGTCACCGCGTCCCACTTCAGCCATACACTAGTATTTCGTGACAAACTGCCTTTGAATACAATGGCTGGATGCGGTTGAAGGCCAACGAATTTCAAGATCGGTTGGAGTTTGAGGACTTCCGATACTTCGTCAGCATGGCAAATCACTTCGCTCTCCGTTGAAGACTTTGCGACGAGGGTTTGCTGGGAAGTTGTAATGGTAAGTGGCCCGCCAATAGTGCCAAGCGAGATTATGTGCCCTGACTGCCCTTTGGCTTCAGGGTGGACTGCGAAACTCGCTTCCATGGACGCTCGGAGATGCAATTAGGATGATCAGGAGTGATGATGAGCGGTAGGATGCGCATGGCGTTGAGGTATCGATAAACTCGAGCCAACTTATCCCAGGTGCCTTCGCATTTGTCGGATGAAGCTGATAGGTAAGAGCACGTCGTACCTGCACTTTCTGGCGAAGGTGGTGAAAATCATGTACCTCGCACGAAAGTGTGCGGGTACAACGTGCTCTTACCTATCAGCTTTCTCGCGAACCAGGTCCAAGGCGTCCCAGAATGCCTGGTCTGCGACAGGCATATCCCGGATGACGTCGTATGCTATCTTGCATACGACCATCTGAGGATTGTCGAGCAGATTCCCTGGGATCGCTTGATCGACCTTGGGCAGGGCTTGAACGGCTGGGGAACGCTGGACTCGTGGGTCAAGAAAGATCGGTGCTTCCGCCGCGTCCCACATTGCCGCCACGGGCTGTAGGGCTTGGGTGATGTCCTTTCGACAGTCAACTATCATCTGATAGTTGTCTTCGTAGGAGTGCTGCAGCCACTTGTGGAGGCGATAGCGATACGTCGCATCAATCGCGGACTCCACAACCGACAAACTATCGGTGTTGTCGGCGGTGGTTTGCAGTCCGGCGCAGCTGAGCCAGGCCAGCATGAGTTGCTGCAGCTTGGTATCGTCCATGGCGGTCCATGGACGCTTGCTCGGATTCTTTCCGGGGTCCTCGGCGTTGTCATCCAGCCACGCCGCGACACCGTCGGAGATAAAGGTGTTGCGCAGGGTCCTTTTGGGGGGCGTTGCCCGCCGTTTTGCCTAGGCTCTCGTCGTCATCGGGCTAGCGCGTTTGCGCTTGCCCGTTGCTACCGAGCCGTCAGATGTCTCGCGCCCGGCCTCTTCGGCTTCTGGGCTGGGGCCATCCCACTCCTGGTCGGAGCCCCCGACGTCGACGCTTGCGTAGCCCTCGTCATGCTCCTCTTCGGAGATCATGGGAGCTGCAGATCTTGCGTCCTGTCTCAACGATGCCATCTGTGTTTATGTTTCGTTTGTTTTTCAAACAATAATCGATTATTGTGGTGTGTGTTAACCTTTAATGAAGTTGTGACATTGCTAACTTCTAAACCATGGCTCTTCTAATGTTCTAGAAGCTGAAGATGAGGACATGGAACATTCCATAACCATGGAACATGGACCATGCGATCATAACACACAGACACCCTAGAATACCCAGATCCTAGGACGACAGGAGACTGGAGGACACATAGCTTGTACGTCGCCAATATGGAAGCGCTTATCAAACGCGCAAACGCCGCACAGGGTCCTCATACGTATCCACTGTCGAGCAACGCGAGGCATTGTACGCCAATAGACAAGTGGAAAGAGCAACGGGAATTCATCCGCCGAGCTGGCTTTCCGAGCCTGCGCGATGCGGTCGACATGATCAAGAGTGGCATGGTAATGGATGCAGACATCACTGTGCAAGACCTATACCGTGCAAATGCCATTTATGGAAACGAGGTCGCGGTCGTCAAAGGCAAGTTGAAAGAACGCAAAACACGAAGCGTACTTGAACGATACGAGATATCGAAGCAAGTCGGCGTGCAAGTCGAGCAGATAATGTTTTCTGACCTCGCATACATCGAAGGCATAACATTCTTGGTGACCATCACAGCACCGCTGGGATTGTGGATGGTATCCCATATCGATGACACGTCAAGCAGAACACTCAAGAACGAACTCCCACGAGCACTCGATACTTATCAAGCGAAAGGGTTCAAGGTCGCAAGCGAAAGGGTACAGACTCCGAAGAAGTGTTCATGTCCATCAAGAGCGTAGTGGAACAGAGGGGCGTGGTGTTCGACACCGGTGGACCTAACAAGCACGTCCACAAGAGTGAAGTGAGCATTCGTGTTCTCAAGGAGAGAGTCAGATCTGTGATATACTCCTTACCGTACGTACTTCCAAGTGTGTAGTGTTCACTGCGCGTCTCAACGCGATGTTGTGCCAAGACAAGGGTGGATCCCCCCCTTCACAAACATGAAGATCTCATTGAATAGAGAGATTCGTATTGGCTTTGGGGGATTGGTCCTCATGGAGAGAGATATTCACAAACATGAAGATCTCATTGAATAGAGAGATTCGTATTGGCTTTGGGGGATTGGTCCTCGTGGAGAATGTCCCCAACAAGAAGACCAGCATGGCGCCGCGCGCGCGATATCAGTGTCATGATATCATTTCATCGAGGTATCATTTCTTCCTCCTTGATACCGAAGAGTTCGTGGTCCGGACTAACTGGGCAGAGAACGTCCCACTGACCGAGGCTCTCATTGATAGGATCAATGAGATCGCAGCAAGGGACGAGCAGCTGATGGTGCACAATGCTGAAAAGGGCCTGGGCAGGAAGCTTGCTAAATTGTCATACAAGCCGACGCCATGGAGCGGTTCCATGGAGGTGAAGCACGGAGAAGCATTGTCTACTGTCGTTGAGAACATGTCCCCGACGATCATCGATAGGAAGTCCATCCCGCAGATCCAAGTCGACGGTGAGACTGCAATGACCAAGCGCCCAGCCGTGCAGCGAGTCGAAGAGCTGTTCATGGAGCAAGACCAACACGACGAGGGGCCTGATCACAGGGGTCCTAATGCTTCCATGCATCAAACTGACCAGTCTAGTTGCAGGGGTGCGGATCCCCATGTCGAGCCTGTGGTCGCGCCAGACGCCCCCGCGGAGGAGTTCCCAGACGACACAGCTGCTGTTGACAACGAGAACGAAACAAGCACAGATGCGGAGGTGAACCTGGGCAGGGAACGTGGGATCCTACCTGCGAGAGCGTTGGGTATTCACGCGGATGGCCTCGAAGATGCTGTAAGCGAGGATGGAGATGAACTCGCTGTGCCAACGCAGGACAACGGGGCACCACCGCCGCCGGAGTACAAGGATTTGTGGGCAGACGCACGTCCGTGTTTACGTGAACGCCGAGACGACGATCCACGCTTTCCACATCGGCCTCCGCCGTGCGTTGAAACTCCATGGAGACAGTGCGAAGCAAGTCGTGCAGAGCGACCTCAAGCAAATGGAGGCAAATCGAAGCAATTGATACGTTCGTATCTCTTCCTGAAGGAGAAAGTTGCAGCGGACGGGAGCTTTGACAAGCTAAAAGCCAAACTTGTGGTAGGCGTCGATGGACAAGACCCATCTTTCTACCCGCTCCGGTCATCTCCAACGGCTGCACTGAGCTCCATCTTCCTGGTATCGGTGATTGCAGCGTCAGAAGGGAGAAGCATTGCCACGGCCATATTGGTGGTGCTTACCTGACCGCACCGATGTCCTCCGTAGTTTACATGCAACTCGGCAAAGATGTGGCAGCCGCACTAGTGGAACTGGCGCCCAAGAAATATTCGAAGTCCCTCTGAATGGATGGAACGGGAACGTTGATTGTACGCCTTCGCAAGGCCTTTTACGGATGTGTCGAGTCAGCAAGACTTTGGTTCAATTCGTTATCCAGTACACTCGTTGATTATGGACTGGAGAGCAATCCTATGGCCAAATGTGTACTCAGCAAAGCGATGCCTAAGGAGAAAGTGGAGAAAGTGTGTATGTGGACGATTTACTGATAAGGGTGCGCTCGAGGCGCTGCCAGCCACAAGGAGGTGTTCCCTTGCTTATGTATTAGTACGTTTTATATAATACATTAAGTATAACACTTGCGATATGCGGGCGCTTTGCACACAAGCCGTGGTAGTCCTGGATTACAAATTACAAACGACAGGGACGTCAGAGCGCGCGCTTCGCGCGCACTCAGATCAAGCCATCCGCGCTAAGCGCGGATGGCGACAAATGCGCGCGCGCTTCGCGCGCACGCAACTACCGGTATACCGTTTGGTATTATAAAAGTTTGTCAGTCAAAGCTGAAAACGCGACAAACGACAACCTATGGTCTGAGCGCGCGCTTCGCGCGATCTCGAACCGAGCCGTTCGCGCAAAGCGCGAACGGCGACAAGTGACATGTGAAAAAACACTACCGACGGACTGTCTCATGACGACAGGAAGCACCTGAAGTACGTCTGTGCATGTGAAGCGACTCTATATAAGCTTTTAACAACCTATAAAATCGTACGAGCGTTGCATAAAAAAACAATTAAAGTTGGTAGAACCACCAGAGGTGTTCCACCTCCTTGTGGAATAACCAGCCATGATGGACGCGCCATCGATGGAGTGTTGGCGTATCTCACCCAATGCTTCGGGACAGTCACCGCCCAGGGTGCACTCATTCCTCGGGATAAATTTCGACTTCTCCAGTTGTCGGAGGGCCGTGAAGGTCACGAAGACCGGATTCACTGAGGACCTCTTGAAGAGTTTCCCCACCAAGGGAACGTAAAGTTTAAAGGGGCCAAAGCAATCGAGACAAGTAATGTGTGTGCGCGCGCTATGCGCGAACGCGAACGCCTGTCGATGCAAGCGCGGAAAGTGGACCTCTGGGGAGGCGACATCCAATAAAAGCGTCCTGACCCTGTGACCCTGTGCACAGTAGTATACTACTGTTTCACTAAGGGAATAATTTGAAAGTTTGCCTCGACAGTGGGCGCCACCAGCGAGCCTCGGCGGCCGTCATCGAGTGCTACCGTCACTGGACCAACAATCACTCTGAAGATGACTCCCAAGATATGCGAGCGACGCAAGACAGCAATGAGGACAACCATTTCAGTCAACCCAGTCAAGTAGCCGTTGGGACTCCTCCTGCGCCGGCTCCAACGCCGATTATTGACGCTCCCATGTGACAGACCCGCTCTGCCAGAAGGAACGAAAATGCGGAACCCACAGTCGGAAGCAGAGAGGTCGTCAACGTTGCGACAGGTCGAAGCCATGGATGCCATGCTAACCGAGCAAGACAACGGGGCACAACCGCAGAGCATTCGCCCGCTGTCGAGTACGGCTCTCAGCCAGTACAATCCTGTGTTTGAGGAAACGCAGGTAAGATTTGCCTTCCGTGCTGTACTGGTAACTCACAGGCCTGGACTTTCTTACTTATCCGAACGCTTGCGGAAACCACGGGGGTGATCACGGGGGCAGTTGGACTGTGTCTCTCACAAGAGTGTTCTTTGCAAGCGTGTCAAACCCGACATGTTGACGGCAGTGTCCTATCTGACGACAAGGGTCAAATGTCCGACTGATAAATACCTCGAGAAGCTGACGCGGGTGTTGAAGTACCTAAACGCAACGAAGGGCTTAAGCATAGTACTGGAGCAAACGTCTAGGGCTCTGATCGCTTACATCGATGCGTCATACTACGATTACAAGAGCCACTCTCGGCTCATCGTCACTTTGGGCAAGGGTCCACTGATCGTATCTTCGTCGAAGCAACGTTTGAACACCAAGAGCTCCACGGAGGCTGAGCTCGTCGAAACAAACTTGGTGATGTCATCTGGTTATCGACGCTCCGCGCGGAACAAGAGAAGTACAAAGGGTTGGAGACTCATCGCGATGACGGTACAACTGTGGCAAAGGTCTATCAAGACAATAAAAGTGCCATCAGGCTTGCGGAATTGGGCAGAAAGTGCGAACACACGCCACGGTTATTTTTCGTCAAGGACAAGATTGATTCGGGGGAGGTGAAAGTACAGTATCTGAAGACAACGGACATGGTAGCGGACACTCTTACCAAGCCGATTCAAGGGGCGCTGTTCCGACACCTTCGCAAGGAAATTATGAACCACGAATTCGAAGGGGCTTCGGCTGGAGATTGTGGAACGACTGGTGACAACCAAACCGATGGAGACTTCGTTCATGAACGAGGGGTGTGATGGAAAAATGTAACGACTTCCGCCGTGACACCATGTCACCGGCCGTTACGCATCGCCTAAACAGTCATGTGATTTGATGCCTACATAAGGTTCAAGCTTCCAGAACTTCACTACGCCGCCCACGCCATCTATTCACCGCAAGTTTGTCATGACACGGGTGACACAGTGTTGCCGTTTGTCCCTACCGCATACGAGTCGTATGCAGTCTTGCGGATGTCGTACTGTTACCAGACTTTAATTGTCAAGGATTCCCAACGACTTACTGCTGGTTTACATACAAGAGTATGTAAGGTTTACATGCAGTTTTACATGGCAAACTGCGTTTCAATCAGGATCTATCGCTTTAAAAGAGAGAAGAGCCGCTCCTAGGTGACGTGCAGATCGGTATGTGTGACGTGCAGATCGTGCTTCAGGAGAAGATTTTGGAACGATAGTTAAGTCAATCGCTACAATGATCTGAGGCAATAAGACAATATTGTTATCGATGAACGCACCATAGGTTGAGACCGTTTGCCAATGATACAAAGTATAACAGAAGATTGCTCCATCAGGAGGCAGTTGCTTCGTGATTGCCAACGCGAGAGGTAGGGCGACTCTGAAGTGCATTCAGTGTGCAGAGACAAATCGTCCATGAATTCGACGACACCTTCAGTGAATACGAGGGGTTCTCTTGAGTGAATACGATGCTCAACCTCCTCTACCTTTCCTTCCGACGGAAAAGAAAGTCTTGCATGAACTTTCGACTTTCGACAAGCGCATGATAAGGCAAATATACTTCGTTGGCATTTTAGGTCCTCTATATATATATCCAGGTACAGCCCCAATATATATCGTCGTTCGACTCGGTGATCAGCAGGTGTCTTCGAAGAGCTTCCTCTAAGATACCGTGTCATTCCAGTGACGACCAAAAACTAGTTGTTGGGTGCCTGCCAAAAGTCGCCACAGCCCTCAACCGCATAACAGTTGGAGAGGGCGTGGATGCCGAAATTCGGACAGCGCAGCGAAGAAGAACTTGGCTACGTTGGCACGGTCTATCGCCACAAATCTATATTTTCTACCATATCTCAATCTGAAATGGCAAGATCTATTTGCATCAATCATTTTCTTACCTCGGCGAAAGTATCAAAAGCGCGAAAACAAGGTGTCATCAACTATAATAACTTGCCCGAGAAAGGTTGAAGACAGAACCGGGTTCAAGAGAGATGAAGGGCGATTTAGATTGTGTTTTAGGTTTGTTGGAACTACTAGTAGTACATTACTGAAGTTGGTGAGCGAAATGATGACAAGGTATGGACCGTATGGCTTTTGTATTGCTATTAACTTGATGTTAATGATATGATAACCTATATGCCGTTCCGTTTTTGAAAAAAATGTACTTCATCATTGTTACAGTCCGTCACGTCTACAGTACACTACTAAGCTACTTGGTACTGCTGTGTTACTTTCTTCTCTTGTCTTCAGTCTTCTGAGTATGTTGCTGAAATTCAGCGCGTATCTCCGGCACTACGTCAATAGTAACACGCCGCTTTGCACGAAAATTTCTTAAAGCGAAGTCGAGCAAAGGACCATCAAGACCTTGTCTGTACCCGCTCATAAAGCGGAAACAATGATCAAACACGAATCGTAAAGGAATGAGGTTGTCAAGAACTTCAGGGATCAACGCTTTCATGCGTGAATAGTTGTTTTCGCAACTCACAATGAAACTTCGGGTAAAAGATGATCTTGCAGTCTGCAGTCCTAATGATTGTTTCAGTGAGCCACTCCTTCTGAGCAAGAACATCTGGCTGCTGTGATAAGGCAAGCACTGCACAACACTGGTTGGATCGTACGTATTGATCTTCTGCTAACCCATACTCCTCGTGCGCCCGATCTGCATGTGATATCTTCGTTTTGCATTGATGGCATTGTCTCAGCATGTGAGGCCGGTATAAACCCCGTTCTGGTAAGATTGACACCAACCCTTTTGTCCTCCCTGGTCGGTAAGGAACGATCTCCTCCGAGCTTGCATCAATCTCTGCAACAAAGTCAACTATGTCCTCATCACATTCATCACTGAAATAACTGGCATTTCTGTCATCCATATCGTACTCATCTTTTTGTACGACAGCTAAATATTTGCAAGCCGACACGAATTCCGCTTCTTCTTTGTCTTCATTGATAAATATCTCTTCAGGATCTTCCTGGATGATATCATCTTTATCTTCGTTGAATCTGCTTTCACGTGCGAACTGACCATCGCTGTTTCTCACGCGAGTTTTGACACTCTTCTTCGCTGATTGACTCAGCTTTGATGGACGAGGCATCTTTTTAGTCTTATGTCATAAATATTGTAATCGGAAACAGAGATTCAATGCGAATCCAGCAGTCAGAGCACAACATGCTGATCAAGATAAAGAAACATTGAAACGCTCAAGATCTTAATTTTTGTCCACTCAGGTGCAGTATTTCATTTCCACACCTAATCTTTGTGCACCTTTGAGTTGCAGTCCAATACAAAATCAACCAGAGCTTTAGAAAGCTCCATTAAAACGAAGTCTATGGATGAAAATTTTCCAACTAAAGATTTCGAAGTCCAGTAGTATTCTGAACCGCACTTCACTCAAGATTTTCGGTTTAAGACAAGGCCACAGTATCAGGGCGCAATTCTACCTTTTACTCAGGCGTTGAAACAGCGGTTTTCAGTTTATGTAGATGTGACTATATAATCATATTATCATACAAGAAATATCTCTCGTTTTCCCCGGATTTTGCTCAATTTGGTTGCGGTCAGGCGATCGATTTATCAATCGATCAATCGATCAACAGTGAACTCACTGCAAAGTTTATTATCACTATTTGTCCTATAATGGAAGACATAGCAGAACTTTCAACTTCCAATGTGATTGACGTTTTCGAGTTGGTGAAGTGCCTCACCACAAAGAGTGTCAAAGATACCCGAACGCCAAACGTTTATCCATTTCCGGATTCGTTGATCATTAACAACCAATGATGGCTTCGTGAGTACACTCTTTCGTCTGACAGACCTATGACAGAGGAAACCTCTTTATCGAATGTATGCATCACTCGGCTGAGGTCACGGAAGAGTTTGTTGTTCCGGTTACGTATTCGAAATTACACAATGGCAAACAACATGTCGAGAGTCAATCAAGAGTTTACGTTCCGTCAGTTATGGAAGGAAAACTCTGAGCGGGGTAGACACGGTGACCATCACAGCGGTGTCACAATTCTGATCAGCGATTGCGTGGTATAACTTCGGTTATACCACGGCTAGGAGTGGTATAACCGAAGTTATACCACGGCTAGGAGTGGTATAACCGAAGTTATACCACGACTAGGAGTGGTATAACCACGGTTATTCCACGGCAAAACCAGTGAAGTAGCCAATGTGGAAGCGTTCGTAAAATAGCTATATTAATTGCAATTGCAGCGAATGACATTTTCGTCGCCATTTTGATTGCGATTTGTAATGAAATTACACACAACAGTCGGCATGAGAGCAGTTGGCATTGATGGTATCGGTGCCACGTCTTGGGGTGCTTCACCAGCAGCAAATCTGATTTTTTACTGGGCCATGACTGTTGAGTTTTCAACCGGAAACGCGCGCGCTCTGCCGCTTGCATGCACGATAGTACCATCATCATTTCGTCGTCGACGTCGATCGTACGCGTTTCGCGTCCTATGCTGCACATACTTTATCATATCAATAACATCACGTTCATAGCAACAAAATAGCCATACGGTTCATACCTTGTAATCACTTCGCTCACCAACTTCAGTCATAAACTTGGCCTTATTCGCATCGTTCAAATGCTCAGCAGGCACCAACGTATCGCCAACAACGTCTTCAATGGACGACGGGCATCGTTGTACTGTTGCGATGTTTTTGAGACAACTTCTGGCGAAGATATTTCTTCCGACATGACGATCGATTGTGAAAAGTAACGAGCTCTCCAATCGCCAACAAGCAGTCCAATTCAAAAAACCGAGGATGATCGAAAAGGTACCTTTTCGTCCCTTCTCCCCAAATGTTGTCCCTCCCCTCTTTCTCTTACGCCCGTAAACAAATTCCTAAGGAAGGGATTGGGTGTGTTTCCCGCTTGATTAGTAAGGAGTAAACAAGACAACTACTTGATCACGCTAGTCGAAAATATGCTCGTTTACAAAGCGGTTGACAAAATATGCGCGTTTACAAAGGTATGGGACTACGTACAGGTGTTCAATGCAAAAGCAAAAGTCATGGCAGGGTTCACCTCAGTGCATGGCAGGGTTAATAGCAGGGGTTCTTTGGCGGGGATTAATTGCAGAGCGGAAAAAGGATAAAAGACATGACACGATTAATAGAAGGTATGTAAAAACTAATTAGTTATCATCTTCGTCCATTTCTTCTTTGGTCTTCTTGGTCTTCTTGATTGGCTTCTCCTCTTCCGCCATTTCGGGCTCATACAGGACAACATCCGCACGGCGTTGTTGGTTCAATCCCTTTCAAGACATGGCTGAAGGCTTCATAGTTTGTCAACCAATCAACGAGATGTCTCCAACTTTTATGGCGCAGGAAGCGGGTTAGTTGCCTTGAAAGTATCAAAGGCGGAATGTTCTCCCTCGCTTTGATCGTCTTCATCCCCATCTTTATCTTTCTGTTCGTCTCCATCGCTATTTTCAACACTGTCGTCTTCCTCGTCTTCGTCTTCTAGGGTTTTGTTTCATATGATGGGTGTGTACAGGTTACCGTCAACTAAAACGAGAAATAGAAAATAACTTGCAGAGGTATCGTTGTCAGCTGCACTGACATGGTTGCTCCGGGGCCGCCGGACTTGGCCCAAATGAATCTCACCCAAACGCACCGTAACTCGCACAAACCGAATCTCACCCAAACCGACTCTCACTAACCCTAACCCTTGGGACCCCACAGATTCCGCCGCCCATTCAGTCCCACAGAAAAGAAAATATTCTGTTTCAGCGGCTTCCCTGAATACCCAGCATAATGAAGAATTATTCCATTCAAAGTGAAGTAATTTAATGGAATAAAACCACTTGATCTCTCGCCGATCGCAGGAGAGACCTCCAGATAGAGTGCGTGTTGTCGGTTTCAATTCCAAAGTTTTAGTAGTATAACATATTGCCAATCATCGTTTCTGTGTAAAGTAAAGCCAAGCCCAAGCAAGTCAAATAAATGTAAGCATAAGCAATAACGTCTGCATGCAAACTCAATTTTGCCATTCCTCCTGCCATTCCTCCAGTACGACCATGTCCTTTTTCATCGTGTGCCTTTCCTGTCGACCTCACTCCTGTAATATTTCAGCCGTCATCCTTCGATCATCTCCCGATCCACTGCAGCCGAAGACCTGTTCGTCATCCAGCAGCTACGGCTACATTGCCGCTACATATTAGTTGGTCTTACGTGATGCTGTTTTGCTGATTTTTGGAGAGGTGTAAAGTACATTTAATTTATAGCGACTTCTCCATGAACAGACCAACGCGGCAGCGTCACCAAGGATTAATGGGCAGGAGGTTGATGAAGAATCACCTATTGCCGCGAGGTGACGTGAAGCAGCAACAGCTAGATCACGCCGTTTTCGCCAACAACAGTCTCCACATGCGCGTCAGCAAGTTGCGCCCCAGCACCGTCTCCAACGATATAATATGGCTCAGGTTCCAAATGGACAATGCACGACGTCCAAGAGAGACTTATCAGTCACGACATGGGCTCGGTCCACATCCCGTTCACAATCGCACTTGCGTCTACAAGGACTTCTTTTGAGATGCTTGTGGCAGTACACAGTGGTCAAAAAGAAAGTGTGCTTTAGAATATAAGACAAGTTTAACGAAGTCGGTGGTGACATTCGCGGCAAAGTAAGATCAATTAGGAGTCACTAAGGCAGAGGAGGAACGACGAGAACTTTCTTGTCGTCACTAATGACGACAAGAAAGACGGTGAAGACGGTGAAGAAGCGTTACTCTAACGTTTCTGACGGCTGCTTGTCTGCGCTTGGTCTTTGGTCTTCATTTCTTTCTTGTTGTTGTTTCTTGTGTGGTCTTGCGTTTGGTTGTTGCGTTGGGCGTGTCGTGTGTCCCGGCCCGGAGTGCGTGCTGCACCCGCACGCACTTCTTCAGTTTGGGTGCTGTCGCGGCAATAATCCTAACGCAAGGAACCTTTATCGCAATGTATGTGATTCGCATCCTCCAAAGATCCGAAACATCGTAAAGGCCTGGTCATTCTCGATGCTTCCACTAACTTTGAGAACTTCGTCATATTTTCAAGATCCGGCGTATCTGTGCCATTCCATCCATTGTTATACTCATTGAAGGTTCCGCGAATGCACGAACTGTTATTGTCTAATTTATCAGCCGTTCGCGCATGTATGGCATAAAGATGTCGTATAGGACAGCATAGAATTGGCATTTGCCACTGACTGCTTTGAACTCTCTAATATTGACGTGCCCGAAGTGCGTCTTCCATATGCCAAACGCTGAATAAGAAACGGGAGCTTCGCTGAAATGACCACGGACCACTATATCGTTGATGGTCAAGATGGAGTTTCGGTTTTTCAAGATGGATTTCGCTTGGTGGGCATCTCATCTCCGACAGTGGTGACGAAACCGTCCATCCATGCAACTGTTTACTGTATTGATGGCTCCCGTGAAAACAACATGTGAGACAGTTTTTCCCCGAAGATCAAACGGTTGCGCATCTTTGCCAACTCCAATTCCGCTTGAGTGCACTTGTTGCCTCTGATACTTTGATAAGCGTACTAACGTTACTGTTCAGTCACCGACCGCTTGATTTGTCATTGTTCCTTGTTGAGACGAAAGTTATCAAGACTCAACAGATTGAGCATTCACAAATGGTAACCTCACCTTATTAAGCGATACATAGAACTTGTTCAAGTGAGACAATAAGTTTGGAGTGGTCAAATATCCATATGATTTGAGACATACTGAAATATTCGGCACAAGTATGAACATTTTTCGGTTGCGACGGTTAGGTTTTCGAGAAAATGACAAGGTACATTTATACATCGTTTGAGTGAGGCTATCCAGCTCTGCCCATGCATCCATGATACGTTGGTCATTCGCATCGGCCATTTCCTAATAATATCAGAACATCTCAGACTGTAGGTGGATATGCACGTCCTCAAGGCTGAACAGAGAAAGTTCATGCACAGTCATTTGGCGTGGAACGATCGAAATGGAACAAAGCTGGGGAAACATGCGAACGTTTTGTTCGCCAAAGACGTGGCATCACGAACGGCAGCCGGTGACAAAACCAGGTTGTTTCACCCAGACAAAGGACAACAACAGATCGTCCGAAGATATGTGCTTAATTGGACGGATATCGTTTTGTCTTCTGTTGAAGTAAAAATATAATTTGCAAATAATTGATTCATTTTTGAATGAACCTGTCCTCTATGCTGTACTATCATAGAATAAGTGCCGTTCGCACTTTGCACGGACGGATCTGCGCACGAAGCGCGTGTTCAACGTTTACCTGACTCACTATATTTGCGTGATTGCGAAACGCGCGCGCAGTAGTCCCAAGAACATGTTTTCGATTAACCACCTGTGCAAGAGTTCACCTTGTATACGGCATGGCAACATCTCTCTCCAACCAATGTGGACAATGAGTGTGAACCTGATCATGCCACTTGGTTAAATATTTTCAATGCCCATTGGATGACAACGCCAGAGATTATACCGCCTTCATCACTGCATTTGGAACATCACTCCTTTGAACATCGAGCATTCCCTGTGCGTGATTCACTGGGAACATCCCTTCGACCATTCCGACCACCGTTCCATCCTCCAGATATACCAAGCTCCTATCCCCGCGAGTAGCAAACGACCCCTGAGGGCCAGGGCCCTGACAATCCACAAAAAAACGAGTCATCGCAAGGGTTAGGTATCACAAACAAAAAAGCCTGTTGCATGGCCAATCTTGCGGACGACTTGGCCATAAAGCGAACCTCCCAGCCATCCCGTGTTATCCTCAAAATCCCAAAATTTGCTAAACCGTAAATCGTGGTAATGGCGATTGTGGTGAACAATATTCATGGTCATGGGAAGCCGACGCGAAGGGTCAAGCCGACGCGAAGGGTCAATCCGTTCGGCTATCATAGCAAAGAGCAACTATGATCAACAAGTTTATGTATACCTTTGTATCGCGATGTTTATTTACATTGCATAATTCTATTTACGTATCTTGAGTTGCAATGCAAGACTAACACATCAATAGCGACGACTTCGCTGTGATCATCTCGAGTTGGCAGATGCGAGCGGCATTGTGTGCCATAAGAAACTCGGACAGGCTACCATCGGAAAAGAACTCGTGGACAGGAAAGCAGAGGCGTTTGAAGAGTACGTCGTCTGTTCCAGAGGCGAAGCAAATGCGATATCAGGGATGAGGTAGCAGGAGAAGACATTCGTAGTTCCAACTATTGTTTTGCTGAGATGTAAATAACCTGACAACACGAGGCATCAAATGCTGTTGGCGTTAGCAATTAAATACCAGCAAGACACAGCCAACAGACTGAGCGTTGGAAACTTTTAGAAGTTGGAAACGTGAGGAGTGCAGTCACGTTGGCATCACCTTCACGCTAATGGTGAACACAAGTGGTTCAGCCCCATTCTTGAGCTAATATAAAACAAAAACAGTCCAACTTGGGCAGCTTCATCCAAGTCTTGGTGTCGATTAATTGGAGGTCGGTGGTGTGGAAACACTAAATCCAACAGTCGGTGAAAACAGGCCTGGTCAAACCGGCAAGCTTCAGAAATGTCGTGGCATTACTCTTCAGAGTAACCCCATCAAGCTGCTCAAGATATCTGAGCATTGTCCTGAAGCGCGTCGAGCGCAATTTGCGACACCATCAGCCCGCCAAGATCCAATTTACGAGCGAAGAGAAGTTGGAAGAATTTTAAAAACTGGTTACCTAGAGAGCCACTGGCGTCTGAAATTGTTGGCTTCGTTGACGGGCTGGCGCTACCTGTCGAGCGCTCTCATGTAGAGCGGGTGCAAAGTACGTTCTATAACGGATACAAAGGCGATACCGTGGTCAACAATGTTTTCGCCTTTTGGTCCTGATGGGAAAATTTACCTCGCTGCTATCAACTACCCCTGTCGTAAGAGAAATGCTATGATGGCACTGTCGTAAGAGAAATTGTAGTTTTCCTGAAGAAGAATCTACGAGGCCGTCGATCAAGGCTTTCCCCGGTCTGGGGATGCCTATGATGTTTTTGTGGGACCTTACAGTGAAGAAAACTGTCGAAAAACGGTCTCGGGGATTCAAGTATTATGCGAAGCTCGATGCTACGAAGGAAAACAACTCTGAGTGGGGTAGACACGGTGACCACCACAAGGGTTTCACAATTCTGATCAGCGATTGCGTGGTATAACCGTGGTTATAGCACTGCTAGCCGTGGAATAACCGAAGTTATACCACTCCTACCTGTGGTATAACCACGGTTATATGAGAATTGGGAAACCTCTGTGGTGGTTTCTACAACACCGCGTCTACCCCGCTCAGAGTTGGTTCCTACAAGGAGGAAAGCGACATGGTATCAAACAAACAAAGCGACATGGTATCTGGTAAAACAAAGCCAGAAAGTCGCATGGAGAAGGACAACATCTACGTTGTGACGTGCCACCCTAGCGTCAATGGCACAACCGTCTGTGAGTGTATATCTAAGATTATCACACACTCGAGGACCTTCAAGGAACAACATGCTGCCATTGAACGGAATGTTAACCAGCTGAAGGTTCATACAAAGCCGGTGGACACGGTGGCGTCTGAAGCTCATGATGATGCTGAAGTAAGCTGCTTGACACTTGAAGTTGTTTCCCGTAGCTTGTATAAGAATATATATGTTGTAATATTTAACACAGATGAAATTCGTCAAAAATATCAATTGACGACATTAATTCGGGACGGTGCATTTGGTCAAATAAACGTCGGGCCCAAAATGGGCAAGTGGAACAAAGGAAAACAGATGTTCATCCGCAGGCTATTTCATGAGTGAAGAAACGAATACTGTATACCTATCCCATGAGGGAAGAAACGAATGCTATATGCACAGTAGTTTTGGGGATATAGCATACCAAAACTAAGCGCGAGGACCCTTAGTGAAACCGTACTTATGTACGTTTATTGTATTCTTCCATCTGTACATACGGTACAAGAACTACACAATATGACCAGTGCAAACCTAGATTCCCAAAGCGAGGCGACACGACATGACCCTCTGGGGGCGACATCCAATAAAAGCGTCCTGACCCTGTAGCCACAGAAGTATACTACTGTTTCACTAAGGGAATAGCCTGGACGTCTGCTGCCAAGAAAGGTCGGACCCTCCAGGGCATCTGGAGGGTGTGCGTATGATACCCTGGAGGGTGTGCTTATCAGCTCTCCCAAGCCGAGGTCTGATGCCAAGAAAATCGACAAGTTTGACAAACCCGCAGCCCCCAGAGCTACAGAGGGTGCAACCGAGGATGGTGAGCCTGAGTCAGCTGAACGCCGATACCCCAGCCACCCGTCGAGGATTGATCGAAGGAAGACATGACTCCCGGAACTACAAAGTTTCTACCACCGAGCACGCACTCGAACTCTTTCACAAGGTGTACCGTGTGTCTTTTCGCGCCGACATGCGCATGAAGGATAGTGTACCGGTGATCATGGATGCAGCTGAAGCAGAAATCCACAACATGATCAGCAACAAGGTCCTTCATCCAGTGAAGATGACAAACCTCAAGGAAGGTGGATGACATACCATTCCGGTCCACATGTTTTTAGCTTCAAGACGAAAGCTGGTGACGAACAAGACGTGGACACCATTGGTGAAACATTATTCCCTTAGTGAAACAGTAGTATACTACTGTGGCTACAGGGTCAGGACGCTTTTTTTGGAAGTCGCCTACCCAGAGTGTCCTGTCGTGTCGCCTCGCTTTGGGAATCTAGGTTTGCACTGGACATATTGTGTAGTTCTTGCACCGTATGTACAGATGGAAGAATACAATAAACGTACATAAGTACGGTTTCACTAAGGGTCCTCGCGCTCAGCTCTGGTCTCTGTCTTTCTGCTTATCTCCCTCGCAGTCACGATCGGACAAACTCTCACATCAAGGCCGCCTTTCTGCTTACCCCAGTCAAGGAAGATGTCCGATTACTTTTTGTGACCGTCACGCGTGGTGACTTGGCCAACCTGTGGCTTTATGTCCAACCACCAAGAGGTGAGGTATGGTTCAGGCTTCTCCAGTATATAGGAAGTCGTGCACCATTGTGGCGGTTTTTTCAGTGGCGACTGACGCTTTTTTGACGAAATTGCGGTTTTCATTTACCGTCAAATTAGGCGACGATTGTTGAGGCCCAGTCGATCGGTGCCCACAACATTAATGTTCATACCTATATTAAAAATATATGGTATGAACATTGACTTTTTGACAGGTCGTCCTTCATTTTGTATTTCAAACAATTTATGTAACGAGGAGCACAACGTCTGTGTCATCGATCATTTATTTCCTCAACGTCTGTGGGAATGCCACAGGTTGTTGATAAATCCACCTTTAAAGTTAGTGTCGAAAACCAATTTTCTGAAACTTCTCAAAACCGCCATTTCAACCGCCACAATGGTGCACGACTACCTATATGGCCTTACGGAGTCGCCCATCCAGTTTCATGAGATCTTGACCAAGAAGCTCATCAGCTCGCCTGCAACGCTTGCAAGGATCCATCCCACTTTATCGGGGCCTACCCACACTTCAATGCTTACCTGGCGTCCCGGAAGGCCTCCTCGGCTGCAACATCGTTAGCTATCACCGCGTCATCGTCGGCAGACCAAGCCTCCCTTCCAAGTTCATGGTTTCAGTCATTACCTGACCAAGTTCGGTGCTACCGCCCTGCCAGCAGTTAGCTTCAAATCGTTGAACCGTGATGACGGTAAATACGCTCTTGAAGCTGACTTGTTTCCTCTCTCTTGAAGCTGGCGAAGTGGCCCTTGCTGCACAGCAGCTGCCCGAAACCACAGTTCTCCTCGAAGGGCATACTACTATTTGGCAATCAAAGCCTCCTGTTGCGCCTCAACGGCCACAACCAGAAAATACCCCTCAATAAGAGTCTCAGCAGACTCTACATATTTTTGATGAACCAGCTGGTCTAGATTGCTACGAAATTAAACGCGTTGTTGGTGGTGAAAATTGACCCAGTATCCAAAAGAGATCCTGACCTTGCCTGACGAACAAACAAGGCAATGTCCGCCAAGGTCGAAAGATAAACAGCAAGGCGCTAGACCACTACAGAAAGAAAAGCCAAGACAAAAGTCAACATCATGCTTCGCGTGTAAGAAGAACGGCCATTACGCGTCCGACTGCCCGATATTCAAGTCGTTCCTGCAGACTCTCTCAACAGAGGAGAGGGCACTTACCGCTGTCAGCCACTCTGCAGAACAGTTTGAAGATGAAAGTGATGTGGAGAGTGACCACTTCATCGAGGACTTTGCCCGAGGACAAGCACCACGAGGCAACCTCGACGACGTGACCACTGCGGCTCCCACGCAGTGTGTGACTGCAAATGAAACGGGTTCCGCTGAGCCAGTGCAGGAGAAACTGAAACGGAGATGGCTGTACCTGCGCGACAGGAGAGCAGGGGACACCAGACAGGTCACGATGATCTGCAAACCTCTGACGAAGCAACAAACGCAATGGCAAGTCAAAACACACCTTGTGCTGTTTTTCGTTCTGACTTGTGTTTTGTCTTGTTTGTTGGTTGGTTTGTTGTGTTGTTTCGTGAGAGTTTTGTTGAAATATATTGCAGAGACAGCAATTAATTGAAGCTGTATTTTCTTGAGAACATGTACCTGGTGGCGGTCTTTATAGCTGGAGTAAATGCCGATCGGGAAGGAGGGTCCAGCGACGAGAACGACGAGGACTACAACCCGCCCAGAAACTCCAGAGGAAACCTGTATAACTCCAGAGAAAAAAAGCTGCATAACGTGGAGCTTGCATCCCAAGAAAAGAGCTACACATAGCTCGGAAGCTATGGCGAGAATGGTGTCGAGAGCGTCAAAATTGGACAAGAGAACAATGGCGACGCGTAATGTGGACGGATGAATGTTCGATTGGAAGGAAGGATGAGGAGGTCAACATGTTCATTGTTGCTTATCGAAAAAACACGCAAACAAGCATCTTTCATCAAATCTGTCCGCAATCTGTGGTCAAAAGCAAAATTGAAAGATCTCTGATAATTCAGAAAGTTGCACACCGTGTCAAGAAATTTCTTCCCAAAAGGTTTCCTCTTCAGCGTAAACGTAAGGTGTCTTCGCTTGAAAAAGCGGCTGCGACATATTGCTCCACATCGAATAAAGTGGATACCTGAAAGCAATTGAAAGAGCAAATGGTCATTCCGGATCCAACCTTGGCTAAATCACAGAAGAACACCGAGATGAATTGGATCGCTTTCTTTGTTTGGGGCTCGTCTTCCTGGTCGCTGTCATCATCCAATGCCATGATCGTCAAAGCAGCTCTGGTCAATTCTTCGACACTGGTTTCCATGATGACCGGAAACAAATAGATCCATGGCAAGTCACTGACTTTCTGTCGACAGTTTGTGTGGGAGCGGCTGAAAGTCATCACCGACGGACTTTCAGCCGCGAGGCGAGTTTCCGTTTCGTGTAACTCGACAGAGATTTGCCAGCAGCGCTGGTGGAACTGTCTTCCAAGAAGTACGCGAAACACCTCCGCAACGATGGGGTCTCCGTAATGCCTTGTACCGTTGCTTTGAGTCCGCCAGACTCTGGTTCAACATGGTTCAACACACTATCCAGTAACATGGTTCAACATACATATTGCGGTGTATGGACTGAAAACCAATCCTATAAACAAATGCGCGTTCAACACAGGCAAACCCACACCTCCGGACAGCGTCGAAATCGACGAAGAAGGCGTCTTGAAGGATCCGCGTTGGAACATTGTTGGTGACACTGAGTTAGGGACAGGGGTTGTGTTGCTTAACCAACTCGGTCCCTATACACGTTGTCGCCGTGCAAACCATCCAAGAGAACGAGAGACGTGAGGTAGATTATCCTTCTGTTAGAAATATTATATATCCGAAGAGTCCAAACCTGCCGAGTCGCTCAAGAACCTGTGAGTTACTGTTCCGAAAAGGTAACGCTAACGAGATATCTTGCCCGAGAAGAGTTGAAGATAGAACCGGGTTCGAGAGAGAGTTGAGAAGGTTTAGATCGTGATTTACAGATAGTCCGAGGTCAACAAGCTATAAACAGCAATCGAGGAAAAGTAATCATAGGCCGGAAAGCCGGACAGAATGTGTGGTCGAGGCATATGATAGAAATCGAAGGACGGAGAAACCAATCAAGATGAGTGGTTCCGGCCAGCGATGACCTAAACTAATAGGCGAATATTGGGTTCGGCGCCAATACCCTCCTTCGCCAAGAGATAATAAGTAATTAGACTGAGACGAAGGAGAAGTAGTGAAAATATAGAGCAAGAAAAAAAGAAGAGAATAGAATAGAGAGAAAGGGACAAGAAGACGAAGAAATGAAAGAGCAAGTAAAGCCGTAAGTTAAATACGAAAGGACAGTTATAGAAAGGAAAGAGAATGAAAGACGCCAAATAGATGAAAATCCGTCAAAAGGAAAAAATTCGCCAAATCGGAGAAATTCCGTACGAGAAGAAAATACACGAGACGGATGAGGCAGTTTCGTGAGAGTCAGTGAATGGCAATGAGCAGAGCCATACTACAGCAACGTATGAGATCGAAGGAAATCATACGAACAGCGAAGAAAAGAATATTCAAGGAAGAACATGGATGTCGGATCAATCGGTGCAGTGGATGGTACCTACTCCGTGGGGTGTCGCTTTGAAGAAGCAGCATAAGAAGAGGGTACACGGATGTACACGGCGTACAAGAAATGTCACGCATACAAACTGGTGTTGGTGACAACTCATACGTCGAAATACATCGTGTCTCCGCGGCCGTTTCACTGTTCTTCAAATAGCGACGGCGGCCGTGTCGGCCGCGCAGTTGCGCGATTCAGCGGCGTCAAGAGAAAGAAGCTCCGGCGACGCGCTGCTGAGCAGCGACGTCGTGTCGGAGGGAAAATTACTCTGAGCGGGGTAGACACGGTGACCACAACAGCGGGTTCACAATTCTGATCAGCGATTGCGTGGTACTAGAGCTGGGCGCGAGGACCCTTTGTGAAACCGTTTGCCAAGAAAACCCGAAAAACCGCACAAGCGACAACGGAAAAGCGACAACGGAGAAACGACAACGGAAAAGTGACACACGGAAAAGTGACACACGGAAAAGCAACAAGGCCAATAAAGGCGTCCGGACCCTGTAGGGGTCACAGCAGTAGCTGTTCCACTAAGGGAATAACCGTGGTTATACCATCCACCAGACCACCCACTCCATCACCGTCGTACTACCCGATGGCCGCCACATAATGTCAACAGCCACTGGACGACTCGCGATCCACCAGAGCCTACCCAACATCCCCTGCCGCATATTTCGAGACAGCGACCTACACCGCTTGTTTCGCGGAACCTCGGACCATCACCATCGATCCAAAGGCAACCACCATCTTTCACCCGCCACCCGCTTGCCAACCCCTCTACCGCATCCCCCACATAACCAGTGACAAACTCATCGACGTCAACATCCCGAGTACGTTCATACGAGTGCGTTCTCAATGCCGAGTACGTTCATACGAGCCTTTCAACGAAGTTTCCTCCCGAGGACAGCAACGATGGCACGCGACAACCCCCCTTCGCAAACAAACGATACTTCAACGGCCTTATCACCGCCAGCACGAATCGCTGGGACTCAACTTCGAAGATATCCACGTACAGTCTTTGCTCAGTTTGCTCTGACGAATCCACGCCCGCATCGACAATCAGTGCGTTTGACGGTCCAGAGTCAGTCATTTTGCCTTTCAATGCACAGATGTCGGGGCCATATATTCTCTTTGCGCGATTGACATCTTCTGGAGTGAACGGACAGCCAAGTGCGACTTCATCACGCAAGAACTTGATGACATCAGCGTCACCAGCAAGCCTATGCTTCTGTTTACGTACCCCACGTGCGGCTTCCAACTCGCTTCTCGTGAACTCTTTCTCTCGCTCAGACACTGATGTGTACAACAACTCTGTTTCAGCGGTCGGAACCAGGCAGTAAAACTTGTTCGGGCCGCCGAATTCATCGAACTCATGCTTAACGATCTCCAAACCCATACCTGTATCCAAACCCATACTCCAAACCCATACTCCAAACCCATACTGGCTTTCGATAATGTTACCATATCGAATGTGACCAAGTCACGTCTGCTACAAAACTACCTTGTGAAAAACAAACTGGATGAGCCTGGTCACCAGTGGCTACGGCTACGCTACACTACTTCAATGTTGATATTGGCCACACATTCTGATGTTGGTTCTACACGTTCTACGGTATCAAATGTACGGTTCCCAACTGGCTGGGTGGGTTAATCTGGCCCTACAAATCATGAACTGCCGTGGCTGTTCAAGACATGGGCACTGGATCTCACTGACATGTGGTCGACCGCCAGTAGGCTGTAAAACGAATCGGTCGAGACGTTTTATTTCCTGTCGGTGCAACACGAGCGCGTCAACAATCGTTGGTCCTCCCCTGTAGGCCTGCAATTAATCCAGTTTTTTATGAACAGCTTTGACAGCTCCGAAACCGACGTGGTCCCATTCCATGCTCACTTTGGCTCTGTAGACGATATCCATTTCTATATGCCGGATTCATGGGACCCTTCTACGCCAACAACGGCCTATCTCCAACGTCTTGACGAGAACGTGCAACTTGTTCGTTCCTTGTCTCATGATTTTCAACGCTCCATTATCTCCTCGCGCACTTCGCCGAATCCCCATTCATCTGTTCAAAACACATTTCCAAAGGACGACTTGGTTCTTTTCCAGCGTTTGGCTCCCGACGAACATCTTCCGGCAAAACTGGAACCACGATACACTGTTGTTTCCCTTTCGTGTTAGTTCCCACGATCGGAATCGATATCAGCCTTATCGATGGAGCTATCCGTGTTTTCCATGCTTCCCGCCTTAACCTTAGCACAGGCTCCGCGCAGATGCCTTTCGTCTAGCACAACTTGATCATGATCCGTTCGTAGTTCGCCGCCTCATCTCATACGCTGGTGATCCATACGTCCGCACTTCCATCTTGGTTGAGTATGATGATGGCTCCTCTTTGGGTTCCTTATTCCACGGATATCGCTGAAACGTTGCCGTTCGAGGATTTCTGCCGCTCCCGATCAGAACTGACTTTCCTCTTCTTCCCGGCTTCGGATACCAGACCTCGCTTAGCTGCTCCCGTATCACAGCTGTCGCTCCTCGTGATCTCCGCTCTTATGGATCCTCGTGGTTCACGTCCTTACCCTCCCTGACTTGTATACCACCATTAACCTGCTGGAATACATTTACGACTCTTGGGGGAATTCTTCGCATACCCGCATTCGTGTCCACTGTCCTTTGTTCAACGAGACCTTCGTTGTTGCCAATGCTTTCGTTCTACATTACGGTTCTCAACGCTATGTAGACTATTACACTTTGTCCCCATCGGAGGTCCTTCTTGACGCATCGTGGTGTGCTTCCTTCCCCGCCTTGTTACCACATTCCGCGTAAAGTGGTTTCCTTGCCAGTTTGTTATGCGACTATTGCCATGTGACATGCGTCTAGTGCCATGTGACACATGTCACATGTGACACATGTCACATGTGACATGTGACTTCCCGTGAAACACCAACTGCCATACGTTAACTGCATTCGATACCATCTCTGTCTGACCCGACTGCCATTGCCACGAATGTTTCTGGATGCCAAGTGCCTACGGTTTGCTGCGAGCTTTCGTTCACCAAAACCCCCATGGGTCTGTTTCTTTCCATGACACAATTATGTCTTACATTGTCGGTTCCTACGCCTCCTTCCTTCTTCGCTTGTTCGCTGGTTCTTCATTCACATCTGGTACTCCGGGGTACAACCGTTCTTTCCACTCCTGATGGGTTCGGGCGAATTTTCTCATCTTTGATTTTTGGGTGCAACGCTGAATTCGATCCAGTAGTCTACCAGGCTGTTCATCAGCGCTTCGGTAGTCACGTGACCATCGTGACAGCAGATGCGTTTTCGTCCTTGCGGGATCGCAAAGAAGCAGTTCTCTGTCCCGGTCATTGGCCCGCAAGCTCACACCATGTCTCGTAACGCCGACGCCTTCGGGTACTGGGAAGCGCATATGAGCCTCTTGGAGTCCTTCATAAAAGCGCCCCAACTCTCTCTCCTGCGCTGCTTCACTTTCCGCCTGTGTCCTTAACTTGTTCCGTACTTTTCTGCTAGTTATTTCCAAAATTTCCTCGTGTGCTGCTTGGTCTTGCTCTCTTTGTTTCACCTCATCCTCTGACTCCGCTCCATCGTTGATCTCGTCCTCGGTCATTAGCTTCCCTGTTGACTCATTCGCACGATGCTGTCCCTTTCTTCCATGAGTTGCATCCGATATTGCCATTCCAATCTCATCTCGGCCTTCACACACACGGTGTGTGCGTCGAGTTCCAATCGCATATCTTGTGGTCTTCCGCTCCACCCACGTCGCCCCTCTGCTTCCTCCTTTACGGCTTGGGTGGAATTAACTCATCCAAGAAATAACTCGTATAAACCGAAACTCATACAAAGTTCCGTTTTCTATCCAAACCGTAACTCAACAAAACCGAGATTGATCGAATTAGAGTTTCATCCAAAACAACCTCATCCAATCCGAACCTCATCCAATCAAGATCTCATCCAATCCGGACCTCATCCAATCACGAACTCATCCAATCACGAATTCATGTGCATTAAAAACAACCGCATTCCCAATCATTTTTTCTGCAGCTGTTTTATGCACCGTTCCTGATACACAAAGTCTATGAAGTCACAAGACGTATTTTGATTGTACTACGAATCACAATTCATGTTGTTATTGTAACTTATCTAACTTAACTTACCCATTCATGTTGTTAGTGTAACTTAACTATGTTAACCCATTGAGTCATGCTTCCCCCCGGGGGGGAAGGAGCAAAAGCCGTTACATTTTTCCCCGATAACTAACCGCTCCGACCCCCGCCGTTGACCCCAATGAATGCGTCGAAAGAAATCGAATACTTTTGATGTCTTTCATTTTTCTTAATTCCCAATGGTTCATGAGATAAGTTTCAAAGTAAGAACTTTGAATTCTCCTGAAAGTAACCGTTTGAATATTATAAACCATGCTAACTATTGAAGGTGAAAGGTTCGATACCTTCGTACCTTCGGTGCAACTGGCTCAACTGACTGAGCCAAATCACGAAGTGGCTTTCCAGCATGCAAGATCGACACTAACATCGATGATAATTGAACCATGTCTAATATTGTTGACCTGTCTTTCAGGGCTCGTCCGATTCCGAAGACGACGTACCACTGACGTCAAAACGAATGCGCGAGAGCTCCGCGCGTACTTGCAGTTGCTGTAGGCAAGTTGGGCACAACAGGAAGGGCGCGTACTTGTCCTGTGGCAGTGAGTGGGGATGAAATGGCCCCGAAAAGGCGCAAGATCCGCGGAAATTTTCTCCCCTCGCAATCCGGCGAATCCAATGACGGCCAGTTGAACGGTCGTCTGGCAAATCTCCTTGGCGACATTGATGGGAACGATGGCTCCGACGATGAAGATCAGTCTCAACAAGGTGATGTTGACGCTGACGAAGACGTCGAGGAAGAGGAAGCCACTGGTGGCGATGATGCAGGCTGGGTTATGAACGAGATTCTTCCTCTTCCATCTCGAATGATCAGAGGAGAGGAGAGGATATATCAAGAACCGTTGCCCAATTTCAATGGATCCAAGGCTCAGGGACCAAACATGAAGATCATTCGAGATGGAAAGTGCCACAGACCTGTTGATTATGTTATTATGTTTTTCTCTTTTTTTCTACGGTGATACTTGACACATTCCTATCGGCGACCAACGCATCTGGTTCCAACTTTATCAAAGATTGGACCCCACTGGGGCTGGCCGAGTTCAAGGCGTTTCTATCCATTATCTTGGTGCTTGGTTTGTACAAGTTTCCATCACGCAAATGCGCCTTCGAAAAGACTATTTACGGCTGCCAATTCGCAAGTAGGTTGATGAATCTTGGCCGATTCAACAACATTTTGCGGGCATGGAACTATGAAGACTACACGAAGTACAGTGAAGACAACCTAAAGCAGGCAAAGAAAAATGATCCTTTCTTTCCTGTGAAGGCATTTCTTGTGTTGCTCGCGCAATCCTTCGAACGTGCCTTCAATCCAGGGCAGTTTATGGACATTGATGAGCAGAGTATACCGTGGAAGGGTCGTCACATCGCCCGCTGCTACAACCCATCCAAGCCTGAAAAGTGGCACTTCAAAGTCTACTCATTAAACGATGCTCAAACGAGATACATGATGTCATTCTACCTGTATCAAGGCAAGAGTGAATCACGACCGGTGGATATTCCAGCTTCGGAGTATCCTTTTCATCAACTGATTGGAACGAAAGACAAATACCGAAACAAAAACCACATAATAGTGACCGATAATTGGTACACTTCGATTGGGTCCATCAAGTTCTGCTTGGGTTCGGGCAATCATTCAATTGGCACCGTGAAAACCAACAAGAAAGGCCTCTGTAAAGCGACCATCTTCCCGAAGACCGGAAGAGGGAAGCAACCGCGAGGCGCTGCAATACAAATGGCGAAGGAGATTATTCCCAACCAGAACGTTTATCAGGTATCTTGGCAAGACAATAAGCCCGTTCATTTACTGTCAACCGTACCAAGCTACGAGGGTCAAGTTTTGAGAAACTCGATTAACAAGAACGGCGCATTCGAGAAGGTAAACATTTATCGCCCTTCTATAGTTGATCACTACAACTTTGGAATGGGCGGTACAGATAATCAAGATCAAAACATGAGTTACTGGGTGACTTTGAAAATTACGTATTTACATAGACTGCGTCTGGGCGGCTGTCGTAGATCGATCGCAGACCGTGACACAGACCGCTGATCTGGCACGGGGGTTGCCACCCCGCGCAAGATCTGTGGCTGCCATAGAACGCTACCTAATTCGAATATTTGAACTAAATCACAAGCTAATTGCTGCTTTACTGTATTCACATTCATGGCTGATTCAAGATCCGGACGAGTCGTGGGAAGCAAAAACTACAGCCACGACAATATACAGTACCTACTGTACTGCGTTCGGAAACATCTTCCAACAAGAGGAGACGAATGGGAAAATGTTACCTCCGAATATAACGCCCGCTTCAGACTGGTATGAGTTGCATGTCGTGCTTCGCTTGCGCAGTTATTTATTTGCTACTATTCTTCCAGGACTGCCGCGACAGGAAATCGTTGAAACGAAAGTTCGTCGAATTGGCAAACCGTCGAAAGCCAACCGGATCTTCAACGATGCCAGCGGAAGTCCGTGATGCAATGGCAATTATGCATGACATTAAGGCGAAGGTTGCAACTACCTCCTTTGGTATTGGCAGCGCCGTTGATGCAAGAAATTTAGCAGCCGTTATGGCGGATGAAGACAGCGTGGAAGAGGACGATGACGATGAGGACGAGGACGAAGATGGAGCCGACGGCCAGGTAGAAGCGCCCGATCGTCAATCACAGCAAGATTCCTCATCGCAACTTCAATCGGTCGCCGATACAAACGTCCCGGCAACGCAGCCTGTGCCGACTCGTCCAGTTCGCACGAAAAATTCCAGACCATCTTCAAGTGGGGAAGGCGGCCTCCCGAACAAACGTAGACAAATTGGCGGTGTACTCTCGGATTTAGTGGACAACATTGGAACCATGGCCAATTCTGACCAGCAGATGAATCGTATGATGATGATCATGATGATGAGCTGCTTCAATCAATTTGTTGACGATCGTCGCAGAAGAGATCGTCCCCGTCCTCGGTATGATGACAGTCCTATCCGCTCACGTTCTGGGGCATCGATGTGCTCTAACTCATCGGCATCTCCGTCGCTGAACCGTCGCAGGAACGATGATTCTTATCCTCAAGGGCGAGGTGCATTGTTCAGCCCCTACGACGATGAAGAACTTGACGATGATTACTAACGTAGGATGACAAGTTGATTATTAATCCATCGACTCAATTAATCCAATTTACACATTGTAGTATCGCGCTATTCTGTCATAGTTCCTGTCTCTCAGGGCCTCTTCGTAATCGTCGGAGAAAACGGAAGTAATTTGATTGAGACCAACATACTTCGTACGGAAATTGTGCAGTAAAACTATAGATAAAATAATCTGGAAGCGAGTTGAGTTGTGCGACGTCAGTTGTGTTTTCAACCGACCAAAAGTGCCCTGCAAAGCCCGCATTCCCCATTCTGCGGCCTGGCGTAGAGATACAATGAGTTGGTGGCGTTTGATTTGTTCTATGGCAACATTTGTTGCATGCGACACAGTGTCAATTTCCATCGGCGCGACAATTTTTCTGGCAAGCGGCCCGCTGCGTGGAAACGCTGTATCTGCAACAATGGCAAGGCCTTCCGTTGTTTTAGTTTCGTTAAGGAGCAATTCGTAAAGGTCTCCACACAGTGCTGCGTCGTGCCAAGATCCGGGAGCATTGATCGATGCGAAGATAATTTTCCCAGTTGGGGAAAAGACAAACACATTGTTAACGTAAGTGCCACTCTTCCATCCGTTGTAATACGCATTTTGTACATCAGCATCGTCTGCCGTGGCGCAAGGAAAACTACATCCATCGACAAAGCCAAATAGCCGGGGGCAAAGGCTCCCTTTGCTGAATGAGTCTTGAGAAGTGCTCTTGTTCAGCAGGTGTGGGCCAGCGTATACAGCAATCTGGATCACTCGGCGACGAATTCGCTTTATTGCAACAGACGCTGTGCTAGGCGTAACTCCAAATAATTGGCATATGGTCTTGTGTTGCGTTCTGTGCCCAAAAGTGAAACCGTCAGCACGCCGTAGGCCGCGAGATCAGAGAGCCACATATATCGTT